>MU679087.1:22242-43965 GCA_026770625.1 Nicotiana glauca | reverse complement strand
CCCCCCCCCCCCCCCCCCCCCCACTCTATCTTTGACAAATGCTGCTAAAGAAAAAACTCCCTTCGTAATCTCCTTTACCTGCAAGCTTCTATCATCCCACATTAGAAGAATGCCCCCGGTAGTTCCCACTGTTGGAACCTAGTCATATTTTACCCAATTACCTCCCCAAACACTCCTCACAATCACATCCCACAAAACTTCCATTTTTGTTTCCTGAAAACAAACTAGGTTAGCACCCCTCTCTCTAACTCCCACTTTGATGATGGCCCTTTTGTTTGGGTCATTCATCCCCCTCACATTTCATGAAAGAGTCTTAACTTCCATAAGTAACAATATCCCCCTTTTCCCCTTCCCCACCCCCCTAGCCGAGCTCTCTTCCTCCCTATCACACCCGGCCCCTTCTTTGGTACACCACTACATCCCCTAAATTATTTTGCTTAACACCTTGACCCAACTCCCTCCCTGCACATCATAAAAAGATTGTTGCTCAATCTCTCTCTACAGTTCTAACACCCTATCTTCCTCCATTCAAAAGAAACACCTAGAAACTTCCCAAATTTTAATAGTTTATCCTCCATCCGGAAAGACATATCCCCTCCTTCAATCCGTGATGAAATTGGACAGGCGTCTTCTATATGTACCCTTTCCTTGCTCCTGCCGGAGGAATACAAGACCATAGCATTGCTAGCAATATGAACCTTAGGTGCCGAAAGGATCTCACCATTTCCTTGAGGAGAGGCAACCTCTGAAATTAACACCCCGCTGCTATGGGAATGTCCAGAAACACCACTAGGGTTGCAGGAAGGAAGAGAGCATGGAACCCTTGACGGCATATTAACTGGAAATACTGGTCCGGCACTAACATAAATTGGGGCATGCTCAAAAATCTCCCCTAAAAGAAAGAAGAAGCTTGAAGTGTAACCTCAGTACAACTAAGCACAGAAGCAGATAAGGAGGCGATGAAGTTGGGTCCATCAGAGGCAGGACCTTTAGCCGGTGCTGCCCCTGAAGCAGCGACCATCGAAGAGGGGCGCATGTCACTAGAGCTCGATGAAGAAATGCCACTGCGTGAAGCACCGTTGGTACAAGAAGGAAGAACGACTATTCCCATATGCTTAGGAGCCTTATCAGACACAGCTTGAAATAATTTGGGCCTCATAGGATCATTTCTAATAGAATAAAGAAAAGTTGTTAGGCCCATGTGAGGAGGCCTGGGCCTATACTTGCTGAAAACTTGCCCCGACCTATGATAATTAGAAGAGGACCGGCCCATTCTACCTTTCGAGCATGCATCACTAACCCATTCACGTCTTCTCCTCCTGTTAAAATTTTGTCTTCTTCTCCCAAATTCAAACCTCCCGTCTCTTCTCGATCAAACGTCTGATTCTAGCTTAGTCCACTAATCCGATGAACCCTCCCCTCCCCTCAGAGAGAGATTTCCCCTCCCATCCCTTTTATTTGACCTTCCCTTTTCTTCCACCACTATCACAGGCATAAAGAGAGGGCGAAATTCAGGGCATAACCAAACCCTATAACTCAAGTAGCCATCTTCCACCACAGTGGAGGAGACAAGGATTCTGCCCCCTTTCCTCACCACAATCCTCGCTCGCGAGAGATCGTGTAAGATGCAAGTGACATCAATAAAAACCCCACAGATTTCCCCAATCTTCTTGAATAGGTCAAGACACCAAAGGTGCACCAAGAGACCCACCATGTTGACCACCAATGATTCGCCGGTGAAACGAGGGTTGAGACACCCATCGTGCTCCACCCATTTGTCTAGCTTTAAGAAGTTCCAATCGAACCACCTGTTTCCTTTGACAAGAATTTATGAAGCTTGAGACTTGCCGACAAAACGAAAGAGATATCTGAGTGTCCCCAAGTTGCGATATTTTCAGCCCGTCTTTGACGTTCCATGCCTCTGCAGCCCAGTTCCTAACAGCCTCTGCAGAGCCAACCCATTTGGAGAATGACCCAATCAGACAATCCAAGAAACCCTTGCGCCTGAGAGTGTGCACCTCAGACAGCGAGAAGTGCGGCTCCTGCCCTACGTTGAGCTTTCGATGGCATCTTCCCCCAAGTTCTAGGGCTGGCCAAGAGGCAGCTTTCATGAGAGACATGTTTTCTAGTTTTCCAGATTCTAGAGAGAAGTAGGAGCATCTCTCTATAGAATCCATCATATTCTAAATGTGGCTGTCCCAAAAAAGAATAAGAGAGATCTGGCCAGAAAAAGTCTCAAAGGTTGGAATATCAGTAGTCACAGTAGGTGAATAGTATATAGGAAGGGAAGAAAGTTTTTTGGTACTAAACAAAGGAAACAGTCATCGGAATCTGGGGTTCAATGGCCGGAAAAAGAAAAAGTCGTCGGATTGGTGAAACTGAAAAGGGAAGGCACAGAGAAGCCTCGAGAAGAGGCTGTCTGAAGAAAAAAGTTTGAAAAGTCGCCGGAAAAAGCCACACGCGCCAATGCATGGCTGAGATCTCGCCGGAAAAGCAGGCGAGTTGGCGCGTGTGTGAGGCTCGATTGCCGGAGAACTTCACGAGGGTTTGGACGCGGGAAGCTTGGCTCTTGATGGAGGTGGTGGAGTCTTAGGAAGAAGAAGAAGAGAGAGAAGAGTCTCGGGGAGCGTGCCGGGGAGCATTTCAGCTTTTGAGTCGAATTTCTATTCTGACAAAAAATATAGAGAGGCGAAATTTACTATATCTAGGCTAAAAGTGTTTGGGTGTACTACTTTTGTTCACAACCATGATCATAATAGGAGTAAACTAAAACCGCGTGCAAGTGTGTTTTTATAGGCTATGCTCCAAATCAGAAAGGGTATAAGTGTTATGATCTGAATACAAAAAAGATTGTGGTTACTATGGATTTTACTTTTTTTGAATCCCAACCTTTTTTTGGCACTCATCTTCAGGGGGGAAAGTTTGTAAAGTTTGTAGAAGAAGAGTTGTTTTGCAATAATGAGGGAATGAGTCAAAATAAAAAAGAACCGAGTTACCTGATAAACATGGATGAGCTAAATATGTATGATAATGATCTAGGAAAGATCAGGAATGAAAATGCTATAGATAATAAAGGCTATGATTCTGAACTTGTAAAATCAAAAGCATGATCTGATTAACAACAAAAACGGTGAACAAACAAAAGAGTTGCACGTTTACACGAGGAGAAACCAGAATCTTGGAAAACAGATCGAAAACTCTCAACACGGTCAGTCATCCACTCAACAAGACTAGAATGAAATTCCAGGTAATGAGATTCCACATAGTACCTCAAACTAGTCTATTTCTGATACATCTCTTGTTCCTTCAGATCTTGATCTTCCTATAGCTAAAAGAAAAGATGTGAGAAACGTCACTAAACACCCCATGTCAAACTTTCTGTCATATAAAAAATTGTCCCCTTCGTATTCAACTTTTCTTTCTCAATTAGCTATTTTTGAGATACCAAAGAATGTGCAGGTTGCTTTAAATGTTCCTGAATGAAGGGAGGCAATTCGAGAGGAGATGAAAGCCTTAGAGCAAAATGAAACTTGGGAAATCATGGATCTACCACGAGGAAAGAAAACAGTGGGTTGTACGTGGGTTTTCACCATCAAATTCAAGTAAAATGGGTCATTGGAAAGATATAAGGCGCGTCCTGTAGCTAAAGGGTTTACTCAAACCTACGGCATCGACTACCTTGGAACATTTGCTCCAGTAGCCAAACTGAATTCTATTAGAGCCTTACTGTTGCCGCTAATCTAGATTGGCCCCTTCAACAGTTAGATGTAAAGAATGCAAAACTTGAAAAGGAGGTCTAAATAGATCCTCCTCCGGGCTTTGAAAATCGATTTGGGAAAAAGGTATGTAGACTTAAAAGGTCTCTCTATGGTCTAAAGCAATCTCGTCGAGCTTGGTTTGAAAGATTTACTCAATTTGCTAAAGGATTGGGTTACTTGCATGGACAAGCATATCACACAATGTTATTCGGCATTCACTACAAGGAAAAATAACAATCCTTATAGTGTATGTTGATGACATTATACTTACGGGAGACGACTCAATTGAGATGAAGAATCTAAAGGACAGGTTAGCATCAAAATTCGAAATCAAAGACTTGGGACCCTTGAGGTACTTTCTTAGCATGGAAATGGCTCGATCAGGAGGGAACAATGGTATCTCAAAGAAAATACGTGCTGGATTTGTTGAAAGAAACAAGGATGAGCGGGTGCCGACCAACAGAAACTCCTCTTGACCCAAACATAAAGATCGGGAATAAAGAAGGAGATCTTATTAACAAAGGTCAATATCAGAGATTGGAAGGAAAACTTACCTACCCATCGCACACTCGTCCTGACATAGCTTTTGCGGTAAGCTTGGTTAGTCAGTTAATGAATTCTCATCAAAAAGAACATCAAGAGGCTATGTATCGAATTTTGAGGTACTTGAAAAGCTCACCGGGAAAAGGGTTGTTGTTCAAGAAAAGTAAGAAAGGGAGCATTGAGGCATACACAGATGCAGAGGTATTGTACATTTATTTGGGGAAATCTTGTGACATGGAGAAGGTAAAAACAAAGTGTTGTGGCATGAAGCAGTGCTGAAGCAGAGTACAGACCTATGGCTCATGGAATCTGTGAGATTATTTGGCTTAAGAAAATGATGGAGGAACTTAGAAGACCTCTAACTTTACCAATGAAGCTATACCGTGACAATAAAGCTGCCATAAGCATTGCCCACAATCCAGTTCAACATGATAGAGCAAAACATATTGAGGTGGATGGGCATTTCGTCAAGGAGATGCTTGAAGAAGGAAGTGTGTGCTTGGTATTTGTGCCAACAAATCAGCAGACATCAGATATTTTTACTAAGGGGTTATTCAAACCAAGATTTGAAAGTCTTGTGAGCAAGTTAGGCATGTCGGATATCTACATGCCAACTTGAGGGGTGCGTAGATTTGTAATATCCGATTATGATTGTGTAATCAAATCAAATCAAATCAGATATGTTGATTTTTATTATCTGATCATATAGGATCAAATCATATCAGCTAAGTTAGGAAAGTTTTAGAAACTTAGGGATTAGATTAGATTAGAAATACCCCTTTGTTCTGAATCAGGGAACTATTTCCTTTTTTATTGATTTATTTTCTCCTATAAATTGTGTATTCTTTGACAGAATAATACGTACTGTTTCGATACCAAAACTAACAATTATCATAAGCAGCACATCCCGCTCCTGATCATAAAACTAAAGCCTGATATTTTGGCTTCCCTGAAACGTCCAGCAATAACCAACTTTATGAAATTTTGTTATATGTTCTTATCACATTGTGGTTATCAGCTTTATGAACTTCCAAGCATCACTAGGCACACAGCCACTTTTCCTAAATTTTTTGTGGTTGAAAGTGGGGGAGGTTCACGTAGAAGTTTCTCTGGAAAACGCTCAAGCTTCGGGATTATTCGGAATCCACGCGAGCCATCTAGAAGTGTTTTTCGTCGCTTTGTGAAGGAAATAGTCATCCAAGACCAAAGCGATAACAAAGGTAGGTCTTTCAGATTTAGAAGCTCCAATTTCAAGCAGTAGACCTGTAGCAACTTATGATACATCAACTTCTTCTACATGTGCAGAAGGCTAGCAAAAGGACTCAATTTCCTTCCGATCGAACCTTCACCTTGATTCAAGAACTAAAGGAACAAAATCTTGTTCTTCTCACATTCATCAATCAAAAAGAAACTGAACAGCATACCACGATCTATTTAAATCAATCACACCCACAATATGCAACAAAACAGTTAAATCCAAATACTTAATGTCAAGACATAGGAACACCAGACAATATGAGCAATTGGTGAACCGGGTCATGTTCAATGTTCATTAGTTAAGGCACTCCATGATCATATTGTGATTAGAAAGGACAATCCAAATCAAGAAAGAAGATATGGCAAAGACATAGAAATGATGATAGAACTAGAATAAAAGCAATCATAGAATTGCGATGGATCGTACTATGCAATTCCAAGCACAGTTGTGGCACATACCTGACTTAACAGCTTCCAGGATATGTTTGAAGATTTTGCAGAAGTTGCAGCTATATCAACGCACAGGAGAATCTTAAAAGAAAAGGGCAAAGATGTCAGTCTACAAATTCATCCATGAAAAAAACGAGTGGCCATGTTGACATGCATAGAAACATCAAAATGAGGGAAAAGACACCGAGAGGATGAACATGGTGTCTTACAGCTGGTAGAGGACCTAACTGAGCACGTAAAGACGAGAAATCCAGTTCTTGAACTGGGGAAGTCCCATCAGCAGCACGGGAAACAGCATCTTCAACCTGACAAGATAATGACAAATATATTTAGAATGTCTACAATCTGAAAGTTGTCTCTGCTACCCATAAAATGAGTTCACTTACTAGACAACCATCCTCATTCTATAAACACAGTAACACCATGCAACAACATTTATAGGATTATCTGAGAGGAGCAATGCATCAAAGCAAATATTTTTCCACTTTGATAAAAAAGAAAGTCTGCATTGTAGAGAATCCTGTTTAATTAAAACCTATTCATATCAATCAGTATTCACCAAAGTGTTGCTGTAGTTGATATTGCAGCTGATTCTGAAACCATATGAAGCACTAGTCAGGATACTTCTTTCCCATTATCCAAAATGAAAACACAGTAAATCCTTTAAAATCTAAACAACAGGAGCTTACAAGATGTCCATCACAGGAAGAGCGTATCATATCAAGAACCCTAAGCTCACAAAAGTGAAGTTCTATGTCTCTGATCATTATTAAATAATCTAAAAGGAGACTGGTAATAAGTCATGCCACAATTCTGACAAGAACTCTAAGCTCAGAAAGCTACTCGCATTTAGGCCAACCGCACGCTCGGGGCGCACGGGAGGCCATTATCCGTCCCACGACACCACCGCGACCATGAGACTGGGTGCGGAGTGCGGGGGCGACGCGATGCGTGACGCCCAGGCAGACGTGCCCTCAGACGTGCCCTCGAGCACCAGAAGCAGGGGAGCTTACCTTATCATCAAAGATCAATGAGAGTCAACGTTATATCATGGAACGTAAGAGGGCTAAACAGGCCAAGGAAGAGGGAAACGATCAAGAGTTGTATCAATACCTGGAAAGTTGATGTGTATTGCTTTCAAGAATTCAAATTGGAAGGTGATATCACAGGTGGTTGGCGCGAGTCGAGGCAGAGGGAGGCCCAAGAGGTATTGGGGAGAGGTGATTAGGCAGGACATGGCTAGAATGCGGATTTCCGAGGACATGGCCCTTGATAGGAAAGTCTGGAGGTCTAGTATCAGGGTTGTAGGTTAGGGGCTTCAGGAATTTCACGCACTTCTTCCCCGGGGCAGGCCCTGAGTTTGGTAGGGCTCTACATAGATGATTTGTGTATTTCTATTGCATGCCATTTTAATTATGATTTGTGGTTTCATAATTATCTATGTGATTTCTGCGGGAGTTACTAATGCCCTTTGTTTCTGTTGTTGTTTTTGTGTATTGTCATTTTGTATGTCATGTTATTTATGGTCTATGTTTACATAATTATTTATGCGATTTCTGCTGGAGTTACTAATGACTTGTTGTTTTTGTTTTTGTTTTTGTTTTTTCTTTTCCTTTTCCTGAGCCGAGGGTCGACTGGAAACAGCCTCTCTGCCCTTTCGGGTAGGGGTAAGGCCTGCGTACGTATTACCCTCCCCAGACCCCACTCTGTGGGACTATACTGGGTAGTTGTTGTTGTTGTTGTTGTTAAAGATCTATGGGCAAACAGATGGGGGAAATTTGCATAGCTGGAAGCCAGCGGAACCAGGGGAGGCATTCTACTTATGTGAGACAGTAGGAATTGGGATGGTGAAATAAGTAGCTTGGGATCTTACTCTATTTCATGTAAATTCACTGGAAAAATCCAGGACTTCACCTGGCATTTAACTAGTGTTTATGCTCCAAATGATAGAGAAGAAAGAGAAGAGGTTTGGTGGGAAGTTGGTGCAGCTAGGGGATTATTCAATGGCCCCTGGACTGTATGTGGGGTTTTAATACAGTTAGATTTCCCTCCGAAAAGAAAATTGCAACAGATTCACTAGAGCAATGACTGATTTCTCTGAATTCATTGAAGACATGGGTTTAGTGGACTTACAACTGTTAGGAGGCAGATTGACCTGGAGAAAAGGAGATAGACACAACTCTGCAGCCAGACTTGACAGATTTCTGATCTCTGAAGACTGGGATGAGGGTTTTAGAAACATAAAACAGTCAACTCTTCATGGAGTGACTTCTGATCACACCCCATTATTGCTTCAATGTGGGAACTGGGAATCAACTAAATCCTATTTCAAATTTGAAAATTGGTGGTTGCAGACAGAGGGATTCAAAGACATGGTCAAAAACTAGTGGCACTCATTTACTTGTGAAGGAAGGCCAGACTACATCTTGGCTTTCAAGTTGAACGCCTTGAAAGATAAACTCAGAAATTGGAGCAAA
Organism: Nicotiana glauca; assembly: GCA_026770625.1. Classification (NCBI taxonomy): domain Eukaryota; kingdom Viridiplantae; phylum Streptophyta; class Magnoliopsida; order Solanales; family Solanaceae; genus Nicotiana; species Nicotiana glauca. The sequence continues at coordinate 35,480 of MU679087.1, read as the reverse complement.
ACAATCCAAGGGAACCTAGAGATGCAGAAACTCAACATACTCCCTCAATTGTCTGAGCTAGATGAGATTCAAGATCAAAGAGACCTGAATGAGGATGAAATACTTACTAAAGCTACCTTGTTAATGGAGTTTGAGGAAATTGCTAGACACGAAGAGGTGGCATGAAGACAGAGATCCCGGGCAACATGGTTGAAACAAGGGGATAGGAACACAAAGGTCTTTCATAGAACAGCCAATGCACACAGAAGACAAAACAACATTGATCCTCTAGAAGTAGAAGGCCAAACTATGAGGAACCCAGCTGACATCAAAAGAGAGATTATCACGTACTATCGAAGGTTGTATGCGGAAACAGAAGAATAGAGTCCACAAGGCAACCTCAGAGTGTGTCCCACAATCACAGCCGAAGAAAACCAAATGTTGTAGAGTCCATTTGAAGCTCAAGAGATATGGAATAGTGTCCAAGCATGTGCTGGGATAAAGCCCCTGGACCTGATGGCTACTCCATGGCTTTCTTCACCCATTGCTGGGAGGTGGTCAGCACAGATGTAATAGCTATTGTACAGAACTTCTATGATAGAGGAATCTTTGAGAAAAGCTTCAATGCAACCTACGTAGCTTTGATCTCAAAGAAGAAGGGCGCCAAAGAACTTAAAGATTTCAGACCTATCTCCCTTATAAGTAGCATCTATAAAATAATTTCAAAACTACTTATTGAGAGACTCAAGAAATTTGTGCACAAATTCGTAGACACTCAACAAATGGCCTTTATCAAAGGGAGACAGATTATGGACGCCATTCTCGTTGCTAATGAGTGTATAGATGCAAGGATACGAAGAAACCAGGGATATTATGCAAACTTGACATTCAGAAGGCCTTTGATCATTTGAATTGGAACTTCTTACTTGGGCTCTTCGTGAAGATGGGTCAACTGGATCAAGTTTTGCATTACTACAGTAAGATTTTCTATCCTGGTAAATGGCTCACCAGCTGGCTTCTTTCCATCACAGAGAGGGCTGAGGCAGGGAGATCGTCTCTCCCCCTTCCTTTTTATCATAGCCATGGAAGGCCTTAATGACATGTTGAAAAATGCTCAAATCAACAATTGGGTCAAGCGTTTCAACGTATCTCACAGGGCAGCCAGCAACCTGGAAATCACACACCTCCAATATGCAGATGATACACTGGTGTTCTATGATGCTGACAGAGAACAACTGACGATGATGAGGGTGATATTTGTTCTATTTGAAGCTATTTCCGGGTTGCACATTAACCGGAGCAAAAGCCATTTATATCCCGTTAATGAGGTAAATGGACTCCAGACCTGGCTAACATTCTTGGAGGAAAGATAGGGGAACTACCGACTATATATTTGGGCATGCCTCTAGGAGCTAAGAGCAAGTCCAAAGGGATTTGGAAGGATGTATTGGAGAAGTGTGAAAAGAAGCTGGTTAACTGGAAAAGTCAATACTTATCCTTGGAAGGAAGACTAATCTTGATTAATAGTGTGTTGGATGCCTTACCTACTTACACGAATAGATGCAATGAGAAGGAAATTTCTGTGGCAAGGCAACAGCGACAACAACAAAATTCATCCGGTCAAATGGGATGCTCTATCAGTCAGCAAGAAGAAAGGAGGACTAGGAATCAGGAATTTGAGAGTACAGAATCACAGCTTGATGATGAAGTGGTTCTGGAGATATGGTTCCAATGAAAATTCACTTCGGAAGGAAGTAATCAAAGGAAAATATGGAGTAGAAGGAAACTGGGCAACCAAACATGTTAGTGGTCCTTATGGAGTAAGCCTCAGGAAGTCCATTAGAAACTTATGGCCAAAATTCAGAAGCAAGGCCCACTTCAGAATAGGTAATGGTTAGAAAACTTCTTTCTAGGAAGACAACTGGCTAGGCCAAAATTCACTTAAGCAGCTATTCCCTGACATCTACATCCTGAACCAGAAACAAGAAGCAACTGTGGGTGAAGTATGGTCTATCCATGGTTGGAACCTTAGCTACAAAAGACTACTCAATGACTGGGAAATAACCAGGATAACAGAATTTTACAAAACATTAGATCAGTTCAAGGGGACATCACTCTCTGAAGAATCTGTTCTGTCGCAAGGGAACAGGCAAGGTATTTTCTCAGTCAAATCAGCATACAAGGAATTCAACCTCTCTAATAACCAGATTGATTGCTGGCCTTGGAAGTTAATATGGAAAGTCAAAATTCCATATAAAGTTGCCTGCTTTACTTGGCTCTTGGCCAGAAAAGCAGTTCTGAATCAGGACATCCTCATCAGAAGGGGCTTCCACCTATACTCCAAACGATATCTATGCGGTGAAGAGGCTGAGACAATCAGCCATCTTTTTTGCATTGCAGGATTACAGGACAAATATGGAGGATTTTCATTAATCTGAAGGGGATCGTGTGGGTAATGCCTAGGGATATAATGGACGTCCTAAGATGCTGGAGCAATTACGGCACCTTAACCAATAAGAAAGAAAGATGGAATATAGTCCCAGCTTGCATTTGGTAGACAATTTGGTCAGAGAGAAATCAGAGATGCTTTGAAGACAGAAATAGCACCATACAGAAATTGAAAATGAACTGTTTAGTTCTTTTCCACTTTTGGTGTAAACAAAAGTGTATGGAAGATCCAGAATCCATCATTGATGTCCTAGGTTCTCTGTAGAACAGTAGGGATTTAAGATCTTCCTATACCTTCTGTAAATTTGAAAGACTGCACCTACTTGGTGCAGTTGATATATATACAAAATTGTTACCTTCTCCAAAAAAAAGCAGCCACCAACTATAGCCACCAACTATATCCAATTTTAAGGACAAACTAGAAAATATATGTAAATTACATAGAAGTTCCACACGGGATATTAACTGATACACATACAACCAACAGATAAGGAACATACAGATGCTCTTCCAAAGGCGCTATCTACCCATTCAGCTAGCTCTAGTGTAGCTTTGTCTTCTGGAGGCAAAGAGAAACGGTTGACAGCCTCTTCTCCAATATCATACTTTGCCCTTTGCATACAGCTGCATCAACACAATTAAAAAGATATGCTTAACCCAAAAATTGACCTCACATCTATAGGTGATAAGAGTGCATGTTAAGGAGCAGCTTGATAACCTAATTTAGCACTTAAAACTGTAGTCCTGATTTGGATGTACAAGGGAAAGCAATGGAAACAAAGTTGCAATGGCATCAGATTGTACTCCTCAACTCTTTCCTAGGACTGGTATATCTATAACGAATTTTAGGATGCAGGCTATTCCAAACCCGAATTTGATACACAAACTTAACTTGGGTTCCAAATGTAATGATAATGGCAAAATGACATGCCAAAGAATCTAAATATCCAAATGAAAACTTTAAAACAATGATTGGGATGGCTGAAGACATATATAAATCCCTTTGGATGCCTCTTCATAATAGATACGAGATACTATTTAACCCAGTCAGATATAAGTGTGTCAAATATTTGACTGACTCTGATATCGTATGAAATACTCTAAGAATCTAACTGTAACTTCAAGGCAATGGTTGGAAAGGAACAAGACTATTTATTTTACAAGGCTAAGATCATTCATCATGCGAAAAGTTCCTACATACAAGCAGTATATAGTACAAGACTATTGTAGGCCACTTTGTACGTTATATCCGTTAGGCAAGAAGGGTTGCTCTGATGGTAAGCAAACCCCACTCCCAACCAAAAGGTTGTGAGTTCGAGTCTCCCCAAGAGCAAGGTGGGAAGTTCTTGGAGAGAAGGATGCCGAGGGTCTATTTGGAAACAGCCTCTCTACCCTAGGGTAGGGGTAAGGTCTGCGTACACATTACCCTCCCCAGACCCCACTAAGTGGGATTAGACTGGGTTGTTGTTGTTGTTGTTGTTTGTACGTTATATCCAATGTGTGACGCTATATAACTGAATATGTCCAAATCTCTAAAACACCAAATTCCTTAGTAATTATAACATGGGAAAGAATGGAGGAGACTTACAATGGGAGGGAGAGTGCTGAGAGAGGCAAGTTGATGTTCAACTGAACTAAGGGCTGAAAGGTAAGGGGCAAGTCCAGTAGGAAAGGCAGCAGTGGAAACTAAAGGGATGGGGACTCACAATGCAAGGATAGAAATTAACTGAGGTGGAGGATAAGAGATATCCCCAAAAACAGGAAAAAGGTCAAGGCAATATGGTAACTATATCATCCTAGCACGATTCAACCCTACATTGACATGACAATTCTGCCAGAGCATCAAACGGATAAATTCAAGCCATTGCTGTAAAATTGAAACTAAGATTCAAATTATCTTTCCAGCATAAACTTTAAAATGTTTAACCATCATCTAAAGGGAAAAACATTTAACATTAGATACAATGCAGGCTCGACAAGAACTCTCAAGGCAACAAGAGATACAACTACTGGCCTGTAAACAAGAGACACAGATTTAGAAAGAGCTACCTTCAACCCTAAATATTTCTAGGTAGTAGTAAATTGATAGAGAGGTACACTCTTTCTGAGAAAATTTTATAATGCATTCCCAATAATCAAAAATGAAATAAGAGAAGGCATACAGTGAGGACAACTAGAACAACACTTTTTCTAAGGTTTTTGACTCAGTTGTCTGGAAACAAAAGGACATTTCTAAAGTATATGCATTAAAACGACAAAGTAGAAACACTAGTACTTACAGGTTTAGCAGTTTGGATGGGGCTGCACGTAATATCGTAAGAGCCTCCCTCCATCTCCACTGTCTTTCAGAGAATGGGAGAAGGCACTGCAAAATTGACAAACGCCATTCCCAGTCCTCAATAAATCTTTTGGCATTCATAATTCTCCATTCTATGGCTTCTTTGATACCAGCAGACATATTTACTTCCCCATTATTCTCCTTCTCTGAGTTTGAAGATGGTAGATATTGCCGCAATATATCTAATAGTTGCCCTATAAACATTACAACAGTCTTATTTCGCCCATCATGAGTTGCATCCTCCAATTGTTGCTCCCTCGATATATTGGATGATTCAGATGAGCTGCTTGATGAAGCACAAGGTGTCAAATTGAGAGAAAGGCCATCCATGTGCAGAAGAGAGATGATAATGTTCACCATCAGTATCTGTGATTGCATGGGGAAAAAAAGCCCTTTGCTGTAAGTAATACACGGACTAATAAAACAAATGCAAGGGGCAAGACGGAAATAGCCAACTTCCGAAATCATTCCTCCAACTTTAGAGATCAAAAATCAAACCACAGTCCACACAAAAAAAAAATTCTGTCATTGCAGTAGTATCACAAATCATTCAATGGAAGTTGCTTGTTTCCAGTACCACCTTCGCTAAACTGGGAGAAAGATATTTCTGATGCTAGCATGTACCTTCTCCAAAATACTTCTGTCAAACTTAGCAAAAGCAAATCAAAGGGGATATGGAATGGAGTAGTAGAGAAATGTGAAAAGAAGTTAGTAAGCTGGAAAAGCCAATATTTATCCTTGGGAGGAAGACTAATTCTTATTAACAGTGTTCTTGATGCTATGCCTACTTACATGGTGTCCTTATTTCCAATGCCTGCAAGTGTAGTGAAAAGACTTGATGTTCTGAGAAGAAATTTTCTTTGGCAAGGCAGCAAGGAAAAGAATAGAATCCATCTGGCCAGGTGGGATATCCTTACAGCCAGTAAGAAGGAAGGGGGAATGGGGATCAGAAATTTGAAAATTCAGAACCAAGGCTTGATGATGAAGTGGTTATGGAGGTCTGCTACAACAGCACAATCTTTGTGGAAGAATGTAATCAAGGCAAGGTATGGGATGGAAGGAAGTTGGACAACTAACTCTGTAAATAGTCCTTATGGGGTAAGTTTGGGGAGGTCTATCAGAAATCTATGGCCAAAGTTCAGTAACAAATCCAGTCTCAAAGTTGGAAATGGAACGAAAACATCTTTTTGGGAAGATAAATGGCTTGAGAAAAGAACACTGAAGCAACTTTTTCCTGACACTTACAATCTGAATCAACAACAAGGATCATCTGTTGGAGAGGTGTGGACAGATCAAGGTTGGAATCTCACTTATAGAAGACTGCTAAACAATTGGGAAATTCAGAGGTTGACAGCTTTCCATAACACCCTAAAACAATTCACAGGGACATCCAACACTGAAGATCATGTGATATGGCAAGGGGGTAGACAAGGCAAGTTCTCTGTTAGATCACCCTACAAGGCGTTCAATCACTCTAACAACCAGATTGGTTGTTGGCCTTGGAAGTTGATATGGAAAGTCAAAATCCCATACAAAGTTGCCTATTTTACTTGGCTTTTAGCAAGAGAGGCAATATCAACACAAGATAATCTCATCAAGAGAAATCAGTTGTGTTCCAGATGCTATCTATGTGAAGATCATGCGGAGATAGTCAACCATCTTTTTTTGCACTGCAGAGTTACTCACCAATTATGGAAGATATTCATCAACCTGAGGGGGATTCGGTGGGTCATGCCCGGGAGAATTCGGGAAGTTCTAGCAAGCTGGAAAAGAGATGGTGAGCAATCCAGTCAGAAAGAGAGATAGAAGATTGTCCCCGCTTGTATATGGTGGACAATTTGGAAAGAAAGGAATCGAAGGTGTTTTGAAGACAACCACAGTCCTATACAAAAGTTGAAGATGAGTTGTCTAGTGCTCTATTATTTTTGGTGTAAACAGGAGTATTTAGAAGAATGTGAATGTATCTTTGATGTCTTAGATTATTTATGAGTTTTTCAGAGGACTAGAATCTCTTCTGGTACTCCTTGTAATTATGGATGGTTACACTGGTTCGGTGTAGTCACCTTCTAATTAATATAAATATGTTACCTTTTCAAAAAAAGGGGTTGCTCTGATGGTAAGCAACCCCCACTTCCAACCAAGAGGTTGTGAGTTCGAGTCTCCCCAAGAGCAAGGTGGGAAGTTCTTGGAGGGAAGGATGCCGGGGGTCTATTTGGAAACAGTCTCTCTACCCCAGGGTAGGGGTAAGGCCTGCGTACACACTACCCTCCCCAGACCCCACTAAGTGGGATTATATTGGGTTGTTGTTGTTACCTTTTCAAAAAAAAAAAAAAAGACAGACAACTACATAAGAAATTTTCAGATAGTAGTAGACACCTTGCGGAAAATGTTGTTGATGGCATCAAGATGGTTCTTCAGATCTTTCAGGTAGCAAAAGTTGAATTGGCCATTTCTTACTCCCTCACCGATATTCTTTTCCATCTCTCCAAGTGCAAGGACAGCAGATTCCAAAGCATAACGCATGTGCATGAGTTCAATGTCCTCCATCCTACCAAAGTACAAATGGAATAAAAGGAAAACATATGCAGTAAGTTAACCTACTTTCTCCATACACATTTTAGCCATTAGAAGTTTGATCCCAGACTAAGAACAAAGTGTAACATTTTAAATAATCATGTTGCAACCCTTTAAAAAAATAATCATGTTGTAACATTAAGGACATTAATACAAGCTCCATCTGCTCAGTAGTAATGCATCGATACAAGCACAGCAGCTCTATAATTACTTTATAAAAAAAATGAATGAATAAAGAAGCAGCTATCTCTACAAAGTTATGATTGCTGCCCTACAATTCAGCCGAATCTAAAGTATCTACATGCATGATGTAAACGTAGAACTGAACCTAAGTCATACAACACATTGCAAAAGAATGAGTCACCACACCTCCTCCAGGCTGCTAGATTGGAAGTAATTGGCTGCATGCTAATCAGTTCAATAGCATCTTGAAACTTAATGCTTGGAACCACATCAAATAACACCTAGAAGATGGCAAAGAAATACAAATCCAAAATACTATCAAAAGCAAAAGAAAAGAATTAAATCAGCCATATTAATATTGAGCAGGTGTAAGAAAGATACCATTTTAAGATATATGAACAGCAAAGTCATAGTAGTAGCAAAGAGATGGGAGGGGGAGAGCGAGAGGAGAGAAGTAATCTGTGCAATAATCTACCAAAAATATTGTTTGCTGATCTTAAACTTAAAATTTTCTGGCTCTTGGATTGGTTCTACTCGTTCTATTTTTTCTGGTGAATTTAGGCAACGTGATGATCCTTTTATCGGGGATGTGAACATGTACCAGTTGTTAGCACTCTTCAATCCCATCTGTGCTCAGACTATGACCACTCAAATTTTAATGAATCTTTAGAATTTGAGGATAATATTATATTAAGAAGAGAGGCGACGTATTAACTTGATCATCTTCTTTCGTAATAGTATCATACAATCCATACACGCTACCTGCAGATGCAACCTCAGATTCAATGAGCAGGCAAGTAAGGTACCGAGTAAATGCAAATGCATTTCAATGAAACTCAAGCCAAATTTGTAAGTAAAACATATTTATAAAATAAAAATAACAAAAAAAGGAAACAATATAGAATTGAACAACTGAACAAGTGGGACATTAAATACCTTATCAAAAACAAGTGGGACATAAAATAAGCTGCTTACCTTCAACTAAACAACAACACACCCAGTGATTTCCCACAAGGAGGGTCCGAGGGGGGTAAGATGTACGCAGCCTTATACCCCCCTACCCCGGAAGGGAAAAGAGGTTGTTTCTGATAAACCATCGGCTAGAGAAAGCATGACAGTAAGCTGCTTACCTTCAACTATTATTAAAAATTCTTTCTACAAAGATACTTCTCTTCCAAAAATAAAACGAAACCAAAAATCTGCGAAACACGTCAGCAGTGCAAACAGTAATGTTCTACTGTGGAAGGACAGCATAGAGTTTACCCGCAAAGGACTCTGTACAGATAATCTTTCCAGCACAAAATTTTCAACAAAGGGATCCCATTGCACATCTTCATTTCCTTGTTGCATAAACTCTTTACCAGACAACAGTAGCGAGGACTTCAAACTCCATGACTTGCCAGAATTCGCGCATGCTACAAAAGAAGCAAGATCAAGCTGATAACACAGGAGATCACAGAGATGTTCGATGCAAGATACCTGGCAAAGTAAAGGTAGTTTAAGTAAAAACCTACAGATTTATCTGCTCATGAAAGAACATAACAAAACTTGAAGAGGAATAACATTAGACAGGAAAGGAGAAAAAAAAACTGCAGTCTGCCCCATCTCTATCATTACAAAAGCATGGGAACTACCTCATTTGATCTATTTCCGTAATGTGGAGAGTCTTCCAGGCGAAGAGCTTGTGATTTACTTGTCCACAGAAGCTGCATCAATTTCCTTCTTAAACCCGTTTTACCAGACAAAAGATCCCAACCGAGGACTGCTACAAGAGGCTGAAGTCGGGGCAACAGCAAAAGAATCTATATAGAAAAGGATACAATAAATTTTTTATTCAAAAAAAGGTAAAAAGGATAGAAGTTAGTAATGCAATTCATTGTCCATCAAAATTGAAGTAACAAGTGAGTTTACATCAGAATGTGCCATTCTTTTTTTTCTTTTAAAGAGAAGTATCAGAATGTGACTTCTTATGCTCAAAGCAAATGAATCTCTAGCTTATATATGGAATTTTGCATATAAAACGCAGAAGGTGTAATTGTGAACAGTACATCACTGGCTTCTTGCAGTTCCTCCTTTCTCACAGCAGACAGGGCAGTATCCATGATACATTCCAGTACATGCAAGCCACGAACACGAGCATAATGGTACATTTCTCTCATGCAAGAAGTAATAGCAGTCTCCAGCAATGAATTTCTGTTGTTTAAAGTCGTCTCAGAATTCAGTTCTCGGACAAAAACTTTGAGACGCTGAAGAGGAAGAGGAGTCTGCTCACTTTCAGAAGCTTTGAGACTCTCAATCTCTTCCAAGAGCATTTCATCGTGAATGACCTGTAAATACTCCAGAAATCAACATTCAGTTCCACTTATTAAGGGTGTATAAGTGTGTATTCTCAAAAATAAGTATGCGGGTTATCTGCCCAAAGCTAGCTTCGATTTAGATATTCACTCAGACAAAGATGAGATCATACAAAAAAACAGAAGTTTGTACACGGTAATTCCCAACATAGCAGTGGTTTTAAAAACGAAGAGCACAAAAAATGAAAAGACTCATGGGGCTTTAAGTGAAAAGCAAGAAAGGGTACACTTCTTAATTTTATGGAAAATACAAAAGTACTAGTATAAATGCATGAATGTAATATTTTAACATCAAATAAAATTAAAATTACTAATAACAACAATTTTAATCTAAGCATAATCAAGTGTAACTCCGATGAGGCCCAGAAAACATAGTCAGTCAAAAAAATAATTTTCAATTTCCAATAAATCAACCGCATTAAAGAATTAGTTTTACAGCATTTTGTTTGCTACTAAATTACTTTGATACTGTACTAAGGTAATAGAAGGAGAAGCAAAAAAGAAGCTAGAACGACAAGTCGTACAAGAGGACTCACACACTAGGAAAAGTAAAAGAAGAAAGAAATGAATTAAAAGAAAAGGGGAAAAAAACCAGAGAACAGAAGCAGCAAAGAATAGGCATTATAAACTCGAGAATAAGAAGAAGACAACGAGGATAATAAGAACACCACAACCATACATGAGAAGAAGCATGTGAGAAAAGTCCTAGTATTCAGATGGAAAAAGACCATTTTTTCCTCTTTTCCTTCTTTCTTTATCTTTGGAAAATCAAATTCAAAAGAATCAACCGTTTTCATGGATCATTTTGCACCTTACGGCCCAAAGCACATCGCTTCACCTATGAGGTGCGTCACTTCAACCACGAGGCTATATCTCCCTGCTTTCCATACTGCATCAGTTTAAGCAACAAATTGATGGCTTTTAATAACACTGCAACATAGTGTTTTAGGCAAGAAAGCATAGCCCTGACAATACCTAGGAGAATCACACAAGAGGAAGAACTTCCTCAACAGGTTCACTGAAAGCTATAGGTGAGTGAGAATGAAACCTGACAACCTGAAGATGTCAATGTTTGGTGATACCGTCTGGCTATACAATTATCATTGGAAGCGGAAGCTAACAGACTTCTATGTTAGGGACAAAGGCTGGAATACACATTCAAGCATGGCGAATCAGTAGCCTCACTGTGAAGGGGGTAGTGCTGGTGAGCTTGGTTGGCTACCTATTTACTTTGATTTGGTGTCTAGATCTATTAAGGTAAGTGGGGAATCTTAGGGATTTCCAAAGCTGGAGATCAACATGGCCCCCAAGAATCTTTACAGTAAGAGTCTTAAAATAGGGGCAAGATTCCAATTCTATGCTAATTGAAGATATGGATTTCTGCAGAAGTTGCAGAAGTTGGCTATTACGGAAGCGGAAAACTGAAATAACAACAAGCCATATCAGGGGGCCCATGTTGAAAAAGCGTCTCAACTTAAATTGTGGATGATATATGTGGTACGTGATGACAAGGTAGATCAACACCATAAAAAGCATAGTGTGAGATTTTTAACCAGTTTGGCTTTTAGGATAAATATGAAGAAATTTGACATAAATCCAACAAGCAAGGTGATATTGAACCATTAGTAGAATTCCTCGATTGTAAGCTTAGCTCCCTTCGACTGACTTATGTGAGACTACCTTTAAGTGCAACTTCCAAGGACTGTGTTGCATGGAATCCAATGGATGGAAGAATCGACAAGAAGTTAGTAAGGTGGCAAACGAAACACTTATTATAAGGGGAGAATGAGACACAAATTAGAAGAATTATGTTATATATCTACTCGGTATATGTCTAAAAAAATGCATAGTGATCTCAATAGCAAAAAAGATAGAAATTTTGTAAGGGAATTTTATGTTGTACACGAGTGGGAAGGTGAAATGAGTACAATTTCATTAATTAGGATAAAAAAACATATCTTTTGGTAAGGCAAACAAGTTTATTGACTTGAAAAAATACAAGCCGTATACCAAAAAAGTAGAGGCCTACACAAAATTATGATTCTCAACAGAAAACACTCAATCTTCAATACAAATAAGAACTTCATGGGTGCACCAAAGGCTAACTAAGAATAATAGTTTATTCCTTCTAGGTTCAAAGTCATCTTCGATTCCCCAAAAAGTTCTCCTATTTTTGTCCTTCCACAGGATCCACTTGATGACTAATGGGTAAACATGTCATGTCTTATGTCTTCCCTTCTTCTCCTAAAGGCTCAGATAGGTAGCACATCCAACACTAAATGTGACATCATCCGCTGCACCCCAAACTAGTTCAAGACAACCCATCACAATGGCGTAGTCACCTGATAAAGAAATAAGAGGTGATCCACATTTTTGCATGAATATATGAACATAAAGCACTAGCTAACATATGTAACCATCCTCTTCCTCAAGTTTTCCACATTCAAATCGCCCTCATTGTTGTCAACCAAGGAAAGAACGCCGTTCAAGGCACTTAGGAATCCAAACCCATACATGTGGGAACCCCATGACCTCCTCCTGAACCCAAAGCTTGTGCTAATTAGAAAAAAATTACATCAGCTATGAATTTTGGGGTCCTAGGGACTAGGGCTTTTAGGATTTTCAATAAAGCTCTACACGGGGAATTGAAAAAGTATGGAGTTCAAACAGTAGTGGGAGACCATTCAGATCACTTTGTCGCATTTCTGAGGTATTATAAGAAAAGTGTAGGAAGATTTTTTTTGAAGAATTTTAGAGATAATGCAGGCAATGGTGCTAGAATCAATTTTTGGAAAAAGAGATTTAAAGCAAGCAATGGTGATACAATCAATTTTTGGAAACAAAGATTTGCGTAAAGCTTCAGTTTCAATATTTCTGGCCAAAACACAGCACAGTCATACAGCTGATATAAGTTCTAGATTTTGTTAGTGACGATATGTTGTCTTTTTTTCTGTAAACCTTTCTATTTGTTAGTAGAAAGAATCACCTTTTCCCATGAAAATTATAATACCCTCTTCCCAAATTCAAGAGAGAGCATTTAATCCTTCTAAAACATTGCAAGCCGTCTAAATTACTCCTCCAATCTGATGAACAAGGCAGGTATTAATTATCATTCCTATATTTAATCTTGAAAGTATATAAAGCACTGGTTTCAAATGTAAACATAGTAGAACAGTTAGTTGATAGGATTCCAATCAAGTTAAAAAAAATATAATTAGTAGTTAGCTTCTATTAGATCGAACTGGTAGAAAGAGACAAAAATTTCATCTAAGGAAAGATGTCAATTTTTTGGAACAAATTAAAATGGTGGAAAGGCCAACTTTTTAGGAAAAGAGTAATTATAGTGATGCTTGATTTTGCAT
>MU679087.1:0-20957 GCA_026770625.1 Nicotiana glauca | reverse complement strand
GGGGGGGACATAACCAAGCAGAGATTTTATATTTTTTCGGTAGTGTTCGGCCAGCTTTCACACATATCGGCTAATCCACGGGTTGCATACTACCTCCCACCAACACATGCATTGGGAAACCCTGTCCGCCAAAGTTAGGAAGATGAGGATAAAACACCTAGTATTTTCAGTCTGTTGAAAATTTGAACCTCATTCTCCCATGGTCCATTCCAGCTTCATTGACCGCTATGCGACACCCTTGGGCCCAATCAAGCAAAGATTTAAAAGGGAAGCACTTTACTAAGCAACTACCAAAAGCAATACAACATTTAAGTACACAATCTCAGATACTGCAGGCTGTAAAAAATTATGTGAGAATTCTGCATGCAACGACAACAACATACCCAGTATTAAGAAAAACCAATATTCAGAATCGACTGTACTTTCAGTAAGAAATATCATCACCACCTGTATCATCTTAACAAGAGGTGTACAACGAGATGAAAGTGCTTCCCCATAAACTGATAAGAATTTGTCTCGCATCCCGAACCAGGCATCTCCATAATCGTCCTTTCCAGGTAACACCCTCCTGAGTAGATCTCTTGAGATAGTGCTGGATAACAGAGAACAAGAATAGGATAACGTAACAGAGACAAGAACAGCACAGGAAATAAATTGAACACCAAAAAGTAACACATTTTGCTTCCTTCCTATATCACAAGCACGTCCAACACTGCCCATTCAGTCATTTTGTAAGGTGGTCAAAAAATTAAGTTTTCCAATGTTCTCCATCCACATGATCTACCTGCATTAGGTAGGGGTAAGGTCTGCGTACAGACTACCCTCCCCAGACCCCACCTGTTGGGATCAAACTGGGTTTGTTGTTGTTGTTGTTGTCCATCCACATGATGGCAGAAATAGAATATATTGCATATTTGCATTTTATTCTAGTGCATGAAAAGAAAGTTGACCATCCATCAGGAAAAGCAATATGTTGATCTGCATTAGCTTAGGACAGAACTAATAATATTCGAGAAAAAACATATGGTCATGTCCATTAACCAAATATGAATCACCTGCTCAATCCTAAAATTCAGTGGCATAACAGAAAACATTAAAAAGATCCGTAGTTGTAATAAAAATGGAACTCTTAGGCACTCTTCATATTAAAACGTGAGCAAGCTGTCCTTTGGAATAGTTAAGGTGCGTGACGGGTCCAGAAACTACCGCCATCATAAAATAAAATAAAATAAACTCCTTTGTCAAAGCAGCCTTTATAAAACAATCCGCAGTAATGAAGTAATCTTAATCAAACTAATATTTCCACGCCCTACTGCCCTTCAATAAGGTAAGTAGCTTCATAAAGATATGCAAAGTCTCCACCTCTCTTGTTTCATTGTGAGTGTAACTATAACTCCCTTCTTCTCATTTTGTTGGACCTGCTTTCTACTTTAGACCAATTCAAAAATATGACTGTTGCCTTAAAATGGAAAACTATAGGGGTATCAAACTATTGAGTCATACCATGAAAGTGTGGGAGAGGGTAGTAGAAGCGAGGGTGAGGAGGACGGTGTCTGTATAAGACAACCAGTTCGGGTTCATGACGGGTTGTTCTACTACGGAAGCTATCCACCTTATTAAGAGGTTGGTGGAACAGTACAGGGATAGAAAGAAGGATCTGCACATAGTGTTTATTAATCTGGAGAAAGCGTATGACAAGGTTCCTAGAGAGGTTCTTTGGAGATGTCTAGAGGCTAAAGGTGTGCTGGTTGCTTACAATAGGGCGATTAAGGACATGTATGATGGAGCTAGACTCGGGTTAGGACAGTGGGAAGCGACCCCAAGCATTTCCCGGTTGTTATGGGGTTACACCAAGGATCTGCACTCAGCTCATTCTTGTTTGCTTTGGTGATGGATGCACTGACACACCATGTTCAAGGAGAGGTACCGTGGTGTATATTCTTCATTGATGACATTGTTCTGATTGACGAGACACGGAGTGGCGTTAACGAGAGGCTAGAGGTTTGGAGACAGGCCCTTGAGTCAAAAGGTTTCAAGTTGAGCAGGACGAAGACGGAATATCTTGAGTGCAAGTACAGTGCCGAGCCGAGGGAAGCGGCATGGACATGAGGCTTGGATCGCAGGTCATTTCCAAGAGAGGCAGTGTCAAGTACCTTGGGTCAGTTATCCATGGGGATGGGGAGATCGACGAGGATGTCACACACCGTATAGGGGTGGGGTGGATGAAATGGAGGTTAGCATCTAGAGTCATGTGTGATAGGAAAGTGCCTCCGCTACTCAAAGGTAAGTTTTATGGGGCGGTGGTTAGGCCGTCCATGTTGTATGGGCTGAGTGTTAGCTAGTTAAGAATTCACATACCCAGAAAATGAAAGTAGCAGAAATGAGGATGTTGAGGTGGATATGCGGGCACACTAGGATGGATAAGATTAGGAATGAAGATATTAGGGATAAGGTAGACGTGGATCCTATTGATGACAAGATGCGGGAAGCTAGACTCGGATGGTTCGGGCACGTTCAGAGGAGGAGCTTGGATGCCACGGTAAGGAGGTGCGAGAGGTTGGCATTAGTGGGTACGAGGAGAGGTAGAGGGCGGCCTAAGAAGTGTTGGGGAGAGGTGATCAGGCGGGATATAGCGAGACTTCAAATTTTCGAGGACATGGCACTCGATAGGAAGTTGTGGAGGTTGAGCATTAAGGTTGTGGGTTAGGAGGTAGTTGAGCATATTTAGTCTAACAGTGTGAGGCTAGGCTGATAGGATTTAGTCTTAGAGGGCTGGTGGTCAGTGTTGTGTTTACACTACTCTTCCGTTTACATAGTTTCAGGCCTTATTTACTAGTAATTATTTCTGCCTTTCATCTATTCGTTGGTTCTTGTGTTGTTATTATTTCCATGATGGTGCTGATATATTGTCTCTTTTTGTCTTTTCGTCTTCTTGAGCCGAGGGTCTTTCGAAAACAGCCTCTCTAACCCATCGGGGTAGAGGTAAGGTCTGCGTACACACTACCCTCCCCAGACCCTACTTGTGGGACTACACTGGGTCATTGTTGTTGTTGTTGTGCCATAAAATGGAAAATAGTATTCGCTTAAAAAAGAAATTTAAGAATTAATATTCTCCTTGACAATGTAAATTAATATAAAGTGTACTACTATATACTAATTTTAAATTTGATGTCGTTACCTTTTTTCTTGTTACAACTATGTTGTCCCTAGAAAACTTGTATGCTCCTCCACTATTTCACCAGGTACTTGCCACCTCCCACAAGCTCAGGTATCGCGTGGCCCTGCCTACCAAGACTTCAGTAGATAGGAAGAAATCACGCAGCATTTTCACCTCTTTTTCTGCTTGTTTTGGAAGCTTGAAACGAGAGATGAGTGATGACTATGAGACAACCTTGCTACTTGTAGGATTCGAACCCTAGTCTTCCAAAGTTTTTTGTCCAAATTATTGACATGTCAATATTAACTTTTTTAACATTTTTTTTTTAGAATGATAACAGATACAGATACAAACTAGATAATATATTTAACAGGCTTGTTCCGATAATTCTCTCTATCTACCTCTCGTTCCCTTCCCGTAACGATAACAAAACCAGCGACCAATTCAGCCGCTGGCGACCACCCTCCGCCCAGGTAAGTCCCATCTCTCCTCACTCCTCCCCATCATCTCACGCCCCTCCTCCCTCTCTTCCCCCATCTCTCTCACCCCACCTCTCCTCTTTTCCGTCTTGTCTTCTCCCTCTCTCAATGTCGGCGAGACGCCGGCGACGTCTCTCTTCTTCTACACTCTGCAGGTTGTCCTCTTTCCCCCTTCTTTTCACTTGACCAGACCCATGTGCGCGTGGGGTGCGCTCTTTCACTCCAGAGTGAACAAGGCAGCAGACTCTGGCGAGATATGGACCAGTAGCCGGTGAGTGGGAACAACCACAGTCAAGTTTCAGGTCAGTTTGCAGCGCCGTGGTCACACGCAAACCAGACCCGTCTTCAAGCCAGGTGATTCATTACCCAACAACTCCGGCCAGTTCTTTGACGGCCACCTCCAGCCCCACCGTCTCCGTTGACAGTACGGGGTTCTACGCTCCCGTCTCATTACACTTTGTTTAAATTTGTTTCATTGTTCGTAGTGTGTTCTATACTAGTATTGTGTTTTATAGCCGTGGTTTATTTGCTTAGATCATTTAATTGTTTGATTCACCTGTATTGTTTAGATCCTCTGTATTTGCTCTGGGCCCTATTAGCACTGTCCAGGATATTTAGTTTCACATATCTTGCTGATCCTAAGTCTTTAATTCATACTTAGTTAAAAAAAAATTTAATAAGGTTTATACTTAGTTAAATTGTTGTCGTCTTGGTCCATATTAATTTATTCACCGTATTAGTATGCCAGTATTTGCAACTTGTCTTCTTCTAGTTTGGTCTATTGCCTTGTGTGTGTTACTGATTCCCCTTAGTTTGCCATAGGTATAGCGGTTGTATTCTGGGATGGTCGAGTGAGGTCATGTCTTCAGGGGGAGCGGGGGGTAGGGCCGGGTGTAGGGCAGGAGGTAGGGGGCGGGGAGGGAGGCAAGTGAGGTAAAGGGAACAAGGGTGTCCATTGGTTGAGAATTGGGTCATGGAACGTAGGTACATTGACGGGTAAGTCTATAGAGTTGGCGAAGATCCTCCATATGAGGAGAGTCAATATAGCGTGTGTCCAAGAGACAAGGTGGGTAGGGTCGAGGGCGAGGGACGCGACGGGTATAAACTTTGGTACTCAGGAGACCAGAAGGGTATGAATGGAGTGGGTATCTTGGTGGATAGGGAACTTAGAGAGTTTGTTGTTGAGGTTAGACGAGTGAATGATAGATTGATGATTATTAGGTTGGTGGTTGGAGAGTGCATTCTAAACGTCGTTAGCACCTATGCGCCGCATGCGGGCCTAGATAAGGAGGTTAAACGGCGTTTCTGGGAGGGGTTAGATGAGATTATGCGCCAGGTTTCGCCTCCTGAGAAGCTATTCATAGGAGGGATTTCAATGGTCATATTGGGTCGACCGCAGGTGGTTATGGCGAGGTGCATGGAGGCTTCGGTTTTGGGGAGAGGAACGGAGGAGGTACCTCGTTGTTGGACTTCGCTAAGGCTTTTGGGTTGGTGACTGCGAATTCTACCTTTCCGAAGAGGAAGGAGCATTTGGTTACTTTTCAAAATGCGATGGCAAAGACTCCGATTGACTATCTCCTCCTCAGGAGGTGTGACAGAGGGTTGTGCAAGGATTGCAAGGTGATTCCGGGTGAGATACTCGCGACGCAACTTAGCTCTTGGTGTTGGACGTTTGTATTATGTTAAAGAGGAGGAAAAGGTCTGCTCGAGGAAGACAGAGAATCAGGTGGGAAGCCTTAACTAAGGATAAAGCCCAAGAGTTGGAGGGGTGGTTGTCGGCTATGGGAGTTTGGAAGAGCAAGGGTGATGCAAGCACTATATGGTCAACGACAGCAGACTATATAAGGGAGGCTGCGAGACAGGTGTTAGGGGTCTCAACGGGCGTCTCTGGCAGGCACAAAGGACACTGGTGGTGGAATTAAGTCCAAGGTAAAGTGGAAGCGAAGAACGCGGCGTACTTGAAATTAATGGGGAGCATAGGTGAGGAGGAGAGGCGAGCGTGCATGGAGAGGTATAAGGTAGCTAGGAAGGAAGCTAAGTTGGCGGTCACGGAGGCTAAGACTGCGGCTTATAGTCGTATGTACGAAGAACCGGGGGAAAAGGCGGGAAGAAGAAGTTATTCAAGCTGGCCAAGTTGAGTGAGAGGAAGGCTAGGGATTTGGACCAAGTAAGATGCATCAAGGACGACGATGGTAGAGTATTGATGAAGATTCCCAGATTAAGAGGAGATGGCAGGAGATGGCAGACTTACTTTCATAAACTTCTGAATGAAGAAGGGGATTGGGATATTGTGCTCGGTGAATTGGAGCATTCTGAGAGTCACCGTGACTTTGGGTACTGCAGGCGCATCAAGGTTGAGGAGTTCGTGGGAGCTATGAGTAAGATGAGTAGGGGTAGAGCGACCAGGCCTAACGAGATACCGGTGAAATTTTGGAAGTGTTCGTGGGAGCTATGAGTGAGATGAGTAGGGGTAGAGCGACCAGGCCTAACGAGATACCGGTGAAATTTTGGAAGTGTGTGGAGAGAGCAGGATTGGAGTGGTTGACTAGGTTGTTCAATGTTATTTTTGAGGCGAAGAGGATGACGGATGAGTGGAGGTGGAGTACGGTGGTTCCATTGTATAAAAACAAAGGTGATATCCAGAGTTGTAACAATTATAGAGGTATCAAATTACAGAGTCATACCATGAAAGTATGGGAGAGGGTGGTTGAAGCGAGGGTGAGGATGGTGTCTGTATCCGACAACCAGTTCGGGTTCATACTGTGTCGTTCTACTACAAAATCTATACACCATGTTAGGCAGTTGGTGGAACAGTATAGAGATAGGAAGAAGGGCATGCACATGGTGTTTATTGACCTAGAGAAAGCGTATGACAAGGTTCCTAGAAAAGTTCTCTGGAGATGCTTGGAGGCAAAAGGTGTATTGTTTCCCTATATTAGGGCGATTAAGGACATGTATGATGGGGCTAAGACTCGGGTAAGGATAGTAGGAGGCAACTCTGAGTATGTTCTGGTTGTTATGGGGTTACACCAAGGCTCTGCGCTCAGTCCGTTCTTATTCGCCTTGGTGATGGACGCGTTAACACACCATATTCAAGGGAGGTGCCATGGCGCATGCTATTCGCCGATGACATAGTTATGATTGATGAGTCACGAGCCAATGTTAACGAGAGGCTAGAGGTTTGGAGACAGGATCTTGAGTCTAAGGGTTTCAAGCTGAGCAGGACGAAGACAGAATACCTGGAGTATAAGT
This sequence comes from Nicotiana glauca, assembly GCA_026770625.1. NCBI lineage: Eukaryota > Viridiplantae > Streptophyta > Magnoliopsida > Solanales > Solanaceae > Nicotiana > Nicotiana glauca. Next base: position 14,069 of record MU679087.1, on the reverse strand, counting down.
TCGGCGCTGAGCCGGAGGAAGTGGGTAAGGATGTGAGGCTTGACTCACTGGTCATCCCAAGTAGAGGCAGCTTCAAGTTCCTTGGGTCGGTTATCAGGGGAGGGGGGAGATCGACGAGAATGTCACACACTGTATTGGAGTAGGATGGATAAAGTTGAGGTTAGCATTGGAGTCCTATGTGACAAGAGAGTGCCACCGATACTCGAAGATAAGCTCTATAAAGCGGTGGTTAGACCGACCATGATGTACGGGGCGGAGTGTTGGCCTGTTAAGAACTCACATATCCAGAAGATGAAAGTGGCAGAAATGACGATGTTGAGATGGATGTGCGGGCACACTAGGATGGATAAGATTAGAAATAATGATATTCGGGAGAAGGTGCGCGTGGCTCCCATTGATGACAAGATGCTGGAAGCGAGTCTCATATGGTTCAGGCATGTAAAGAGGAGAAGCCCATATGCCCCGGTAAGGAGGTGTGAACGGCTGGTTGTGGAGGGCACGAGAAGAGGTCGAGGGCGGCCTAAGAAGTATTGGGGAGCGGTGATCAAGCAAGACATGGCGAGGCTTCAGATTTCCGAGGACATGGCACTTGATAGGAAGATGTGGAGGTTGAATATTAGGATTGTAGGTTAGGAGGTAGTTTAGTCTTGCCTTTTGATAACAGATACAAACTAGTAGTATAATAAGTTCTATTAGTCTAACTCAAAACAATAATCCATGCAAATATTTTACTCCTTGATCACAGTTAAAGTCGGCCTAGGGTCTAAGATAGTACTAACTTCCCACAAATCCACTGCAATTATGCATCACTTTCATAAAGACGTGACAGAGCATGGGATGCAGCTCCTCTAGCACTTATGTGGACTGTATGGAAAGAACATAATAGCAATGCTTCTGATGAAGTATAACCTCTTATCCCTTATTTCTTTTTGGTGCACCCATGAGGTTACCATATGTAAAGAAGATTGGGTGTCTTTTGTAGAAAACTATAGCTTTTTGTAAGGTTTTCTACTTGTCTGATATACTTTTCAAACATGGGCGTGTATTGCCCCTACTTTTAATGAAAATTATTACTTTATCAAGAATTATGCTTCACTTTTGTGCGGAGTAGCTCCAAATACCCAACTACGTATTTCATATTTCAGCAATCCATGGAACAATGAACTTACAAATCACAGGTAACAGTCACTTAACAATTTATTTACAATGATAACAAATATATTAAAGTTATGAACTTATCAAATAACGATGTAAAACCATGATTCTACATACCGATATTCCTCCTCATCGACCCCATAATCCAAATGTAGAAAACGAATATGCGAAACAGCTCCATCCACATCATTATTCATTAGGCAGACCCTCATAGCATCCAAATGTGCAATTTGAATGGACTTTTGCAGTGATTTAAGCACCCTATCCTCAACCTCCTTATGCTTCACTACCGTCCTGACTGTGATTGCCATACCGGAATCCTCATTCTCAACCCAACCAACTTGTTTCTCTATATTTAGAGACAAAACATCAAAGATATCTGCATTTTCCAAAAATAGCTTCCTCAAGCACGTCATTTCCTCTTCCTCCACTATAATATCTCCCCCTGAATTTCCCTCACTTTCTACCGTGTCATCCATTTCAATCAAATCCGGCCTCAAGCGCCTCAAACCAACATCAGCAATTTTCACCAAAACCCTCAAACTTTCACTTAAACCCTTCAAATCTTCATTAATATCCAAAGCATCTCCATTTAAATCCACATTTTCGACAGCTTCTTCGTCCAATTTCGAACTCGAGATGCTTTCTGAAACCCTTGAAATCACAGTTTGTAAGTACAAACAGAATTCAGCCCTTAATTTAAGAGTAGCGGCATCAAAAGACCAAAGTTGGGAAGTAGGTTCATTAAAATGGAGGAGCTCAACGGTGCAGAGGAAAGTGAGGAGTGCAGGAGAAGGGCAAGAGCGGGACCAGATAATCGAATCTAATCTTCCACCATGTGCAACAATTGTTTGAAGAATTGCTCGAGAGAGTTCAGGATTCCGAGCACGAAGACTCCGCAGAGTGGCTCGGAATGGCTCGAATTGAGCTAAGAAAAGATGGTTCGCGCTGACTTTACACAGCAGCTCTGTGTCTTTGTCTTCCATAGTTAAAAGTTACACACAGTCAAACGCGTACTATGAGCCGATTCATGTGATAAGCAAACAGAGAGGAATTGAGAATAGATAGAGAAGATTAGGGTTTTTGAGGTAGGATTTTTCTCAAAGATTCTTCAGGAGATATTTCATGGCGAATTGTATCGGTTACAACGGTTGAAAAAACAGGGGAAAAGTTAGACAAGAAAAAGGAGGAGTTTATATAGAGTTCGACGGCGAGGCTGGAACATTGGGACAGTAGCACTTTTCTAGGAGAGAACGCCGTCGTTTAGAGTGTTCTTACCAGATTGCTGCGCTGTCCACTGCCACAATTCACACTTTTTTATTTAATCTCAAACAAAAAAATCAAAAGGCATGTGCTCTTGATTCGTTGAGTCTTTATTTAAATAGTATAACAATAATAACTATACCTTAGTCCCAAACAAAATTGAAGTATATGTTATGAAACATTATATTTTGTAGTGGATGTCTATAACTCCTAAAAAAGTTACTCTCACTACTATTTTTCATTATGTAGATAACTTCCACTACTTCTCACCATTATAGTTGTAACTCTCACACTTCCATAACCTCCCATGATCTTCCTCCATAATCTCAAATGTTTAATGTCATGTTGACGGCATTCTTTTGTATGCCTCTATGTAATCCTATAAATAGAGGGTTTTGGCACCACATTGTACATACTTGGAAAACACTTAAAGAAATAAGAATCCATTCGCTCTTGCTCCCTACATTCTTGTCTATTTTCTTGTTTTATATTATTACTTTGAGCTAAGTTTCTTAATACGTTATCAGCACGAATTGCTTATTTCATAATCTTCTATTTCAAGATTATGTGGTAAGTGTTCTTTAATTTCTATGGCTTTGTCCATACCATTTTGGCGGCAAGGCAACTTTATTTTAATTTTTCTTCGTAATGGTAAGGGTTTATACAATTGAACTAGACACAAATATTAAATTTTATGTTCTTTTAATCCTAAGAAATTAAATCTAATATGAAGTTGATCATTGGTAATTTTTTTTTTTTACTTCATTTATCACAGTGGTGTTTTTAGTGTTTTGCATAAATATATGGCATCTTGAGATCAGAATGCTTAATAGTACATAAGGATGATGATTAAAGAAATGGCTTAGCGCAAAATTATAGCAATAATTATGAAGGTAATATTTTAAATGGTTCCAGACTATTATGACATTGGTTGAGGGTAAGACAATAGGTTCAAGTCCCAGCGCATCATACGGGCAAGACATAGGGTTCGAGTCCTAGTGCACCATGATGATAAGATATTGGATTTCGTTCCAATGTAAGGCATTGGGTTTGAGTCTCAATGCATCATATTGATGATATAATGATGACTAAAGAAAAATAATGTATTTTTCATGAAAAAACATGAAGCTTGTCCCACTTGATTTGCTCCATTCTTGAAGTGAATGTGATAGCAGTGCATAATAATGAAGACAAATGGTTGACTAATGAATGTGGGCGTGCCAAAGACCAAAATAACAATAGTCATCATTATGGTAATTATAAAAAAGAGAACAATAAGGGTTCTCAAAATAATCCTTCAAAGGTGAAGGAATTATGTATCAATATAGTCTGTAAATATGAGGCATGCTCATACGATTATAGTCTATTTTCTTGAAAGAAGCATTGTAAATGTAGATTCATTCCTGAAGTGAGTGTGAAAATATAATGTGATACAAATTATGCACAAGAATGTATTTGTGCATGGTTGAATAAATACTACATCTCACCTCTACGGAAGGTTTGAGAGAAAGAAAGATCATGAACATTACTATGTGGTTACACAAATATGTCATTGGTCGTGTACATGTGGTACGCCAAAAATATTTTGCCATGCGTTATAAAAAGTTATTAAAGGCAAAATTAAAGCAAGAAAAGATTTTGCTTATGTTGATTTTGACCATGACAATTATTAAGATAAGATAATTTCCTCCGTGGAGGAAAAATTCACCACTTGGATGGTGTTATAAAAGATCTTGTAGTGCAAAATTATTGAGAGCTCCAGAAGAGCAAATTTGTGACTACACGAATAAATAAAATTATTCATGGCATTGGTGGTAGTAAGTCTCAAAAAAAACTTTTTGAGTTTCAGATGTATTAGCCAAAGTGGTTGGCATATTGAGACTATAAACGAAAGTAAGATTGATTATCTTCATATTACTATAACATATCGGGTAAATATGAAAGGTTACCCGACTTTTATTCTATCTGTACTACGAATGTATAAACATGAAGATGCAATCACATGCCATAAGTAAACTAGAGGTTTACTGAAACAAGTATTAGTTGGCATGATCGGTTGACCATCCCGGCTCATTTATGATGTGAAAATTGATTGAGAATTCACATTGGCATATATTGAGGAAATATAAGATTATTCAAGAATTCTCTTGTGCTTCTTATTCTTATGATATATCAGCTGGGGTTGGGATTAAGTTCCTTGATTTCTGGAACGAATAAAAGGTGATATATATATATATATATGGGCCCAGTCACCTGCCATGTAGATCGTCTACTATTATATAATTTTAAAAGATGCATATTTGTATGGTCACATGTGCTTTGGTTATCAACTTGCAATTTGGCTTTTGTAAGGTTACTTGCTCAAATTATTAGCGCACTATTCCAGAATGTAACTTATGTTGATAATGCTGGTTTAAATTCAAATTGGTCGAGTAAAAGTTGTATGCCTCCAATTATAGCTAAACCATTGGTTATGAGAACAAAACTCCAAATAGAAATTTTGTATGAAGTATATTACTTAATATACAACAGCACTTGTACGCATCTAGCTAACACGTTATGATAAATTCTCCCCATCACAATTGGTTCAGGTTCAGGAACCAAATAATTTCCATCTTGAAATTTAGATGTGTTATATGATTTAATTGTCACACCACAATGCACAAAGATGGGTTTCCAAAAAATGTTGGAAAATGTATTGGTGATCCTAACATTAGGGAAAGAAAATGGGCAGCTGAAACAGTGATACGTGAAATGAATTATTATGAATACATCTATATCCTCGTACAAGAAAATGTGAACTTGAAGTTCAAGTGATAATTCATTTCTAAAATATTGCCAGTAGCATTTGCTTACCAAGAGTTAAATGTCATATTTTAGCTGTTAATGTTCCAAATAGAATAAAGTCCATGATGGACATAGTCTATGGAACGCATGAAGTTTAATAGACTAATTGGTTCCAAAGATAAAACTCCTTGAAGAAGGAGATGAGCAAATGTTCAAGATGGTCATAATAAGGAGGCAAGTGTTATATAAAAGCGGCATGACATAAAACTTCATAAGACCTCATGGGAGAGGCTCAGGTACCTGAAAATAACGAGATCTCGATAAATTATGTCTTTGTTGAATGATGTTGGAACCGATGTAAAACGATCGTTGACGATATTGTTGATATAATGTAGCGTTCAATATTATTAATATTGACGAGGATCTTGAGCTCAAAGTGTCATGAAATTTGAACAAATAAATGATTGGCCAAATGAAAAATACGCAATAAAAATTGACGTCACCTAAAAAAATGTGAAGTTGGACGGATAGTCCTAACACCTGAAAGTGAAGTGAAAAATCAAGTCGATAGACATAAAGACGACTTGTAGAACAAGATTTTTCGTAAATATTCCAGCATTTTATACGGAGATAAGTTTTCCTATGGTGGATGAAATCCTTTTCAGGTTTTAATTTTATAGTACATGAAAAACTTGATATGTGTATAATGAAAATCCTTGAAAGATTTAAATTGTTCTGAAATATAAAGTTTCAGCATATCCTTATATGGATTAGAGTAAACATGGTGTGCATGATTTATTTTTGTATCTGTTGCAACTGGTGCACTAATGTATCTTGCTAAAACCATAAGTATAACAATATTTTAGCGAGATATATTTCTACTCAGATGTACATTGAAATACGATTAGTGTTATATTGCAAAAGGAATCTTTAATATAGATTTGTTTATTCTAACAATTATTGTTAAGGTTTTGTTGGTTATGAAAATGCAGGCATTTTTCTGAAATTCATTCTTGAAATAATCTATTTGTATATGAGGGTAATGCCGTATTATGATATTAAACAAGGTTCCAATTACATTGAAGATGATATTGCATGCATAGCTCAACTGAAAGAAGGACTATCGAAGGAGACAAAATAAAGCACATTCACCAAAGTTCTTCAACAAATTTGTTCAAGTGATAATTTGACAAACTTCTTCACAATGCATTACGGATCTCAATATTAGAGAAGTTGTTATACAAGCTTGGAATTTGTTGTATCCGAAGAATAAAGTGATGTTTTCATCAGGGGGAGAAAAATACGCGTTGTACTCTTTTTCCCTTAGCTAAGATTTTATCCCACTAGATTTTTCTGGCAAGTTTTTTAATGGCAGCAAATAATGCGTATTACAAGATATGTGTACTCTTCTCCTTCACTAAGATTTTTTCCCACAGGATTTTCTCTTAGTAAGGTTTTAATGAGACACATTACCTATAGACATCCAAGGGAGAGTGTTATGAATTATTATATTTTGTAGTGGATGTCTATAACTCCTAAAGAAGTTACTCCCACTATTCTTCTCCATTGATAGATAACTCCCACTACTTCTCATCATTATAGTTATAACTCCCACTTTCCATAACCTCCCCATGATCTTCCTCCATGATCTCAAATGTTTAATGTCATGTTGATGGTATTCTTTTGTATGCCTCTATATAATCCTATAAATAGAGGGTTTTGGCACCACATTGTACATACTTGAAAATACTTGAAGAAATAAGGACCTCTTCTCTCTTGCTCCCTACATTCTTGTCTATTTCTTGTTTGATATTATTATTTTGAGCTAAGTTTCTTAATAATCTATAAATTTTCAATTCCCTGTTAAGCTCATTTTATATTATCATAATGCTAAAATAAAATAAATAAACTAAATGTATATATAAATAATAGTAATAATAAAATAATAACTAAAGCCTATTTCTAACTAGTAAGTAATCTTTTTCTATTATTGTGATGTAATTTAGCTAAGTCTGTATTGATTCGAAAAATTTATAGTTTTTTCAAAATAAAAAATTACATGTCATAGCTAATTCAGAAAGTTATTTATGGATAATAACTATCTTTAATTTAATTAATTTTTATAGCGACAATCAAATTTTAATTTACCCATCGTAGCTATATCAAAAACATACTCTCTCCTCCCTCAACTCTTTCTTCTTTTTCCCTTTCTCGTCTCCCTCGGCCAGCTGTCGTCCAACTCCGTCGCTGCCATCAACCACTCCATCTTCATCCCCCTCTTTGTTATTCACCGTCATATAAGATAGAGACGGATGGAGAGAGCAAAAACAGAAGGAGAAAAAGCGGTCAGTAGCAGCAGAGAAGTCGTTGCTAGTCATTTTCTCCGGTATAGTTCTACCGGAGACAAACCAAACAACCGCCTCTCTCTCTCTCTCTTCCCTTCTCTCATCTCTACACATCACCATTATCCGTCTTCTTCGTAAACACCAACATCGAACCATATCCATCACCACCTACTACCAAATCACTACACCATTTATTGTGAATCACCCTTAAACATCATCGCCGCCTACCGTCAGATCCAGATCTGAAATCACGAAGCGCGATCAATTCATTATCGACGATAGAAACAATGAAGGAGAAAGATCGTTGGCGTCACCAGATCTGGATCTAATGGAGTTGCCAGAATTTATGGCTTCTTCTCCTTCTTTGTTTCTCGCATCCGAGCGTATTCGTTTGGGCAAAAACTTATTCCTCCACCACTGCTTTTCACGCTGGAAAATGAGTCGCATCTTTCTCCTCCGGTGCCTTTCACGCTAGAAATATTATTGTACAAATACAACTTAATTTCTATTTCGTCTGAGATATAAAGTGTATTTTCAAACGTTCGCCAGAGGTCTGACAGAACTTGATTGTATTTTCCATTTTTAAAACAGTGCATTTTATATTCTCGTTTGAGATTTGGCCGGATTTGACTGTATTCTTTGTTCTTTAGTGTAACTATAGTGTATTTTTAAAAGGATTTGAATGTATTCTTCATTTTTAGTGTAAATACACTGGTATATAGTATATCGCCGGAGATTAGATTGGCTTTGATTGTATTCTTCCTTTTTAAATACATTATATATTTGCATTTTCACCGAGGATTTACTGTGTTTGACTGTATTTTCCATTACGTAATTTTTAGTGTAAATACATTCAAATACAGTCGAATACGTTCAATATTACCACATCAAATAAGGTTAGATACAACTGAATAGTGTATTCAAATACACGCGAGCAAAAAATCACAATGGGATTGCGTATTCAAATATAACAAATTGTCCAAATATGAAATGTAAATACATAAAATGTAGCTACATATTGTTAAAAGCTCTTAAAAGGTAGTGGTTTATATAAGTTCCCCTTTCCAAAATAATATTCATGTAGGTCTCAATAATTTTTTAACAAATAATTTTCCATATGTGAACTGTCATGAGGCATCTAGTCTCTACGACTAGGTAAGCCTATCATTTACGGAAAAAGAGAAAAATAAAATACGAAACTAGCAAATTACGAGAAATATAATAAAGAAAGTTACAATGCCGCTTAGCATATACAATAACACTCTTTAAACTGAACAACACACTCCCAAAACTCGGATCTCATGAAATCACAAGCTAGAGAGAATTTACATGGTGTACTAACTCCAGGATGTCTAAACCAAAATTAAATATAGGAAGTGTAAAGCTAAAGGAGAGAATAGAGAGGGACCTCTAGGTCTGCAGACGCGGCAGATATACCTCAAAGTCTCTGAAATGGCCCGGCTCACTGATGGAACGGCTGAGCAGGAGAACTTGGATCTGTACACAAAAAAATATGTGCAGGAAAGGGCATGAGTACACCATAGTACCTAACCATAGTAGAGTAGTGACGAGGAAGGTCAGGGCCCTGCAGTTATATAAATATATAATAAGGTAAAACAATATAGAACGTGATAGTATAATGAATATGCTAACAGTCAAATAAAGGGAAATTTCATAAAGAAAATAACTCAGTAAGCAGTGATAATAACGGGGGATCTCCCAAGATAACGTCCTGTAGTCCCAAACATAAATGTGCCGAGGAGCTCCCGGTATACCGTCTCGTAGTCCAAAAGTAAATAACCAGTATATGGGGATCTCCCAGAATACTGATCTGTAGTCCCAAAGTAAATAAGCAATATGGATCTCCCGGAATACCATCACGTGGTCCCAAAGTAAACACACAACAGTCTCATAAAGGATCAACAGTAAGAAAAATAGGGGTTTCTACTCTAAACATGCTATACAGAAAAACCCAAGTAAGCAGTTAAGGCAGATAATGCAGTTAAGTCACATAACCATGCTTTCCTAAACTAAACAGGAACTTCAAGTACAAGTATTTCTCAATTAACGAAAACACAGATATTTTCTTAATGACAACAGTGTTTTTCAACAATTAGCACGTGTACGCACTCGTCACCTCACGTACACGGTATTCATATAACAACAATACCAAATCCCAAGGGGAGATCCCCCCCACAAGGTTAGGCAAGCCACTCACCTCGAACCAAACTCAATCAATCCGAAATTATGCTCTTGTCACGAGTATTCAACTCCGAATGGATCAAATCTAATCAAATCAATTTCATAATATAATATAACTACAAACAACGAGTTTAGCTAACTGAACCGAAGCTAAGGCAAGAAAATAGAAAACGCCCAAAACCCCTCCCCGGACCCACGTCTCGAAATTGGGTAAAAGTTACGGATTATGAACACCTATTCACTCACGAGTCTAACCAAACCAAAATTACTCAAATCTGATACCAAAATCTCTATCAAAATCCCAAGACTCGGCCTAAGAACTTTTCCTCAAGTCTCCCAATTTTTCACCCCAAATTCGAAATTTAACGATGAAATTAAGCTTAGATCAATAGGATATAATCAAAAAGAGGTTAGGAATCATTAACCAATGATCTTCTCTTCAAAATCCCCACGAATCGCCTTCTCTCGAGCTCAAATTTGATTTTCCAAGTTATGAACTTAGACCCTCGATTTTTCATATTTCTGCCCAGCGATTTCTGCTTCTGCGGCCCCCATATTTCTGCCCAGTGATTTCCGCTTATGCGGTTGGGGGACCGCACCTAAGAAATTTCATTAAACCCCCAGGTGCCGCACCTCCGCTCTACTCCTTGCAGATGCGCTACCGCTTCTGCGATCTTTGAGCCACATCAGCGACCAATAGCCTTCAAGCCTCCGACTGCATCTGGGTTAACCTAACCGCTTCTGCGACATTGCACGTGCGATCCAAACTCCGCAGGTGCAAAACCAACAGGTTCAACAACTTCAGCAATTGCCTAATTAAGTGTATTAGTATGTAGAAATTGGAAATTAAGAGGGATTAATTCAATTTAAGGATGGAGGCCTGGTTTGGACTCAAATTGGGCCAAATGCATTCAAAGCCCAGATCCGTCCGGTCCAATGTCGATACCTGGTCGAGCACCCCTAACTAACCAAAACGACGCCATTTTACGACATTTAATCCCAGCCGTTTATCCCCCTTGATCTAACAGATGGGAACTCAACACCCCACCCCTATATATATGTCCTAACCCTACCCCAAACTCTAGAGATCCCCCCATTCCCCCCCCCTCCCATCTCTCTTTATAGATATAACCTAGACGCCTTTAATCCCCCTCCATCTCAACACACAAACCCTAGCCGCCGCCCACCGGAAATGGTCTCACGGAGGCGGCCGGTCAATAAAACCACCCCAAATTTACCCTCTACACCATCCACAAACCCCTGAACAGCAATCCATCACCAATTTCCCCCAAATCACCACCCAAATCCGAAATTGAAAACCCAAAACTCTAGTTCGCCTGAAAACCCCCAAAATCACACTCCACACTCATCACACGCCCTCAAACGTTAATCCGTTGTCGATTTCCCAAAACCCCTACCATTACTTTGTCAATTTTGGATCTACGTTTGAAACCCTAGGTCCATCTCTATCTCCGATTTGGGCATGCATATTTGGCCATCTAAACCCATGACCTACATCCGTCGATTACTTTTGGTGAGAGCAATCCATTGATGTACTAAATTCGATCCACGCTAGCAGTTGCCTATAATGGTATTTATGTTTCTTTTTGCTATTGATCTTCTTTCTTTTCGTCATTCTTCATAGTTGTTATTTGTTTGGTTCGCATGTTTTAGGAATTTCAGTGTTTGTTTGCATGTTTTAGGAATTTCTGCTTCTTTCTGTTATTGTTCTTCTTTCTTTGTGTCCTTCTCCATAGTTGTTATTTTGTTTATTTTGCATGTTCTAGGGTTTAGTTTAATTTAGGTTTCTTCTAGATGCTTAATATTATAAGGTTCTACTGTATTTTTGTTGCTTATTTGCTTTAATTTGATAATTATTGGATTTGTTGGTATTTGCTATGATTTGTAAATCAGTAGTAATTTGTGGGGGTTTAATTGAACAAAGGGAAAATTTAAGGGGATCATTTGAAAGGTGGGTAAAATAGGAATTTCAGATAGGGTAATTAGAAAGGTTCTAGAGTATGGACAGTTGGCCCCATTTTGCCAATATAAATTGCTGAAGCCAATTAGAAATGGCCAGTTGTCCAGTTTCTGTTAAAAAGATGCTCTTTCTTATTTTTTGTTGAGGGTTGTTTTAAGGGAACTATTCTCTGACTTGGAGGGAACACAACAAATTTCTTAGTTATATAGGACCCTCCCTCGTACTGAATAGACACGGTAATCAGAACCTAAAAATTCTTTGAAAAATCCAGCTTGCGTTTTCCATAAGCTCTTTTACTTTCTGCTTTTCACTAAAAAATTTGGAGTAGTTCTCCTTTGGATTTTTGGGTTTCTAAGCTAAAATATGACTTGATGCTGAAGTTGAGTGTTGGTCGATACTGTTGTTTCTTTGCTGTTGATTTTAGTTTTTCCTGTTGTCTTTTGTTGATTTCAAAGATCCCTTACCTTGTTTTTGCTCTATAACTAGGTACTTCTTGGAACCTTGAGTGACAAATGGAGTGCAAGCATGCTCTTTATTTGAAAGATGTACCTGTGATATGAAGTTATTGTTCAATGCTAAATTTAGGTTTCTCTTTACCTATGTTCTTTCAAGTTATTTAGATTTGTAATTTTTAGCTTTTGTTTAAAAATACTGGATTTGCCTAAGAGTCAATAACTTAGCAAGACTTTCATGTTTGAATGCTCGAAATGGTTTAGCTTTTTCGTGTTGTTCAAGAGTTTAGGGTGATTGATGTTGTTATTATTAGCTTGTTCTTGTTTATATGTTAAAGGGTATAGGTTATTATGCTGGTCATGGTACTTCATTTGTCATCCATATTCAAAAGAAATTCAATGTTTAATCTCTAGCTCATATTCTGATTGGTTATCATAGAATTCAAGTTGTGATTGGAGTGATTACGCGTCTGATTTCAATGTAATTAACTAGTATTTTAGGGTAGTTTAAGCTTATATTGTTGTTGCTAATGGCATGTAAATGAATTAAGGCTCATAATATGGTTATTCAGCATATTTGATTTCAGATTTTAATATAATTATTTTATTTTTTTATTTTGAAGAGATTGAACTTCAGTTAGGGCCTTAGCACGTTAAAATCCCTCATGTTAAAAATAGTTAAGACCTCATGTTAAAAATAGTTGGGCCTGGTATTGGCTCAAATGAGGCAGCCTAGTCGAAATCACACATGTTATGGTTTCTAGGCCCTTTCCACATCTAGGCTCAGTTTCGAGCCCAATCAGCCCCAACGATATTGCTCTTTGAGTTTTTTTTTTTTCAAATTGCATAATGGGCTTATTCCTGGCCCAATCTTTCCAAATAATTAAATGCAAACCTATCTATCCAATGCCATATCTATAATAAGTAGCCTTACATCAAATTTTGAATTATTTTTAGGAAGTAAGCACGAATATTCGTAGTTTACTTTAGGCGCGATTTAATATATCTTCGTGATTGTGTACACGTTCGCGTGACATATTTACGATCTTAAAAACAAAATCGGGGTATGCGTTCATGCAACTTCGACTAAACTCTCTTAATAATAATAAAGCGTGATTAATTATGTATACGTATACGTGACATGATTCTTGACGTGCCAAACAAAATGAGTACGCGTACGCGTGACTCGTTTTAGGATAATTTCTTAATTAAAGGAGGTAAAATGCACATAGGTTCCAAAATATGTAATTAGACAATTTAACTAAGACAAGTATGATTAAATCGATCATGTTAAAACCACAGAACCCGGGAATGCCTATCACCTTTTCCCGGGTTAACATAATTCCTTACCCGGATTTCTATATTTCGCGGACTGTAAAACAGAGTAAAACTTCCTCGATTCGGGATTTTAAACCAATGACTTGGGACACCATAGATTATCCCAAGTGGCGACTATGAATTTGAAATAATAATCCTGTTTATATCATTGTCACTTTAATTGGAAAAACTCCCCTAAAAAGGAGGAGTGACAGCTCTGGCAACTCTGCTGGAGATCGAACCCAGAATCTCTAGTTCAGGGTTCAAGAATTCGAGCTTGTTTTTGTGATTTTTACGTGGCTTTATTTATTGTTGATATTATTGTATTTTATGGGCCTAATGTACTAATTGTTTTTTATTTATCATTTTACATTATTTGAACTGTATTAAAATGCCTTCTTACGCCACCCTTCCGAGTCTTCTGAAATATGGTGCACACGTATGCGTGGACTGTAAACACGTGATTTTTGACCCTCCCCGAGAATTTCCACGTTTTTAGCATAAATATTTAATTTAGGCCTACTATAGCTATTTTAGCTAATTTTGACCATTTTACTTTATCTCATC
>MU679085.1:0-19694 GCA_026770625.1 Nicotiana glauca | reverse complement strand
AGCTTTTAACATTGTTGGTCAATTTTGTAGGTATTTTGGATTTAAAATGGAACCAGAACATCTTGAAATTGCACAAGAACATGTTTTCGGACCTGGACAGGAGGAAGCTTACGATCATGAGCGGTTTTTATCTGCGGCATGTGAGCGGAAATATGATGAACTTCTATCCAAAACCATTGTGCGTGAAAGAGGAATCAATTTAAAAAAAGTTGAGGAGAAAATTCCTGAGTTCTATGCACGCTTCATGGAGAGCGGATGGATGTGTTTTGCTGAGCCACCAATCAACGCCAACCACACAATTGTTTTGGAGTTCTATGCAAATGCCATACGGACTTATTTCCAGGGTGTATTGATGACTACTGTGCGGGGCGTACAGGTTCATTTCAGCTCTCAGATTATCAATGATGTTTATGGCCTCCCCAATGGTGACAACGAGGCTTACAAAGAGAGAGCAAGAGCAGGAGGCAACCAATGGCTGATAGATAAGCTGCATGGCGGGGTCACTCCAAAGTGGCTAACATTGCAGAAGAGAGTGGATTCTCATGACTTCATAGCGGAAGCAAAGACATGGCTTTCCATTATTTGTTCCAGAGTGTCACCTTCCACAAATGACACCGATGTAACAATGGATAAGGCACTCATGATTGCCGCTCTCGTGGATGGATTGCCTATTAATGTGGGGGAGCATATTGTCCGAGAGATTGAGGAAGCTGCTAATGGGAGGTCTAAGAGTCTGTTCTTTCCCTCTTTGATCACCAGATTGTGCTATGATGCAGGGGTGCTTAAATGCCCCAATGACATTAAGAAAGGTCCTGGCAAGCCAATGATCCATCCCTTACTGAAAAGGGGACCAAGTGACAAGCAGAAAAAGAGGCGCATTGATGTAGCCTCCCCTTCATTCGGGCAGTTCACAGAGACCACTACTGATCCCGCCGGATCCTTTGACCCTATGGGACCCCTCCAGTCTGGGTCGCACACTATGCGACATTTGTCTAGCCAGATTTATAGGGTTGATGCACATGTCAGGCAGCTCATAGCTGGCCTTCCCACTGGCCCATCTGGGGCCAGCACATCTACGGGAGCTGAAGCCCTACCATCCATGGAAGAGATGGTCAAGAAGCAAAAAGATATGACGACCCAGATGGAGGCCATGAACACTAGGCTGGAAAACAAGAGCTGCAGGCAAAGTAATATAGAAAAGCGGCAAAGAAAATTCAAGGAGCATGAGAAGAAGAAGAGTAAGATGCTTTCTAGGATGATGCAGAAGTTGAGTACACTTTGCGGTTCACAGGACTTGGATGATGATGATGATCGTGCAGACTTGGAGCTCAAATTTCCCACCACATCCAGTTCTGACTGATGCAGTATTCAGGGAGCACTCTCCACCATTTTACATTATCATTTTTTGTTGCATTGGGGACATTGCAACATCTTTAGTTGGGGGGTGGCTTCTTGTATAACTGTCCTTATTGTATAATTGTGGATAACTGTGGGGGATGACAGATTGGTACTATGATTATCTTTATTTTGTTATTAGTATATTTTCATATGATGTGTTGTATTAGTATGTTTAATAATTTTTTTTATTAGCTTCTTGAATTAATTTTTATTAGCTTCTTAATTTTTTATATAGTATGCTTTATGTTAGTGACAATATCCTTGGTTTTCTTTATACCATGGTTCTTTTTCCAAGGATGCCAATTTTCTTCTTGAACCGGGTAAAATTTTTGTCTACTTTTCCTGATGATGGATAGATTAACAACTTTCTTAATGGAATTAGTCTTGTAGTTAGGATTAGTTTTGCTAAATTAGAAAAATAAATAGTTTGAGTTGGGGTTGGTGCCCATTGACCAAGTTGTGGCTTGCTTGGTACCAACATAATTTAAACCTTGGCATATGAATTTGTGTTTGTTGAAAAAGAAAACAATTGAAGTAAGAAAATGTCATGACCTTTTAGACTCAATTTTTGGCTCTTTAATTCACTAAATAGCTTTCTTTAGGCTATAGGTAACCTCTTTGCGTCATTTGTTCTAATTGGATTTTGGATTTGTATTCCACTTGAGTTTTCATGTGCCATGTGTGGTGAGATTTATTTGTGAGTTCTTTTGTAGTACTTGTGGTCTAGAACTTGCCCGGAATGTGCTTTAAGGCGAAATTATAGACTAACTTGGTTTGAAAAGTGATATTAGGCCTTCCTTGGACCGCTAGTATACCTTAAATTTCCTATCCTTAAATATTTTCCCTAGTCAACCCATTTTGAGCCTTTAACCTTATTCTTTGGCAACCATATTACAAGCTTAAATTATTTTTTCTTAATTGATCTAGCTTTTGACACCCTGCCTCCCTAGGTACTTTGAAAGTGTAAATATAGGCTAAAAGCCTAAGTTTGGGGGTTGAAGGTTGGAAAAGTTGTGAGATGGAAGTTGTTTGAAAAGGTGGAAGGTAGAAAAAAAAAATAAATGAAGTCTTCCTTGACTTAGAAAAAAAAAATTTGTATATAGAATAAAGTGATAAAAAGTCGTGAATAAAGGGAAGACTAGGTGTGGAATGAAAAGTGAAGAAAGGATGGAAAATGTTTTTGAAGGAAGGGGACTTTTATTGTAAATATTGTAGTGCTTTGGGAGGTTTTTGAGTCACTTTAACCAAAATTTTGCCTTACCTTAACCAAAAGCCTAAATTACAACCCTTTAAGTCCTAATTGATTTTGAACCAAGTTGTCTACATTAGTGGAGGAATACATGAAGGGCAAGCCTATGGTACTACTTGTATGCATTTGAACATCTTTTTGAGAGAGAGTTAATTCTTTCCATTTGGAATCCCATTTTGTTTTGAAATTAAGATTTATGAGTGTGGGATCCTCTCTTAAATGTGAGGGCACATGAGATTTGAGTTGTGAATTTAATCTCATTTTCAATTGGAAAGAATGACCAAAGAAAGTTGATTGTGATAGAGAGGCAAATTTTGAAGCTTTAGTGTCATGACTTGATTGCTACTTTGATTTGCATTAGTGTTTGAGCACTTGAAGTATAATGAAGTTTATGTGAAGTGCTTGATAATTCATATGCCTTGGAGTAATTATTGGTACCAATCGAAGTCATACATTTGTGCTTAAAGTAGACTTTCTTTTTGGCTTGGCATGATGTAGATATATTGTTGAGTTAACCACTTGGGAAGAGATTTTGTTGCTTTCGTTGCTTGAGGACAAGCAATAGTTCAAGTTTGGGGGTGTGATAAGTTGGTATTTTACCAACTTATCTTGCCTTTAAACCTATACTTTTGCTATGTTTGAGTGATAAAATCGTGTATTTAATGTCATTTACTTCTATTTTACAGGTTGTATGTGATTTAGAAGTAATGGTGAAGAAACCAAGTGAAAACAAGTCAAAAAGGAGCTAAAATGGACAAAATAATCTGCCCAGTGAAACACTCTTCGCGAACGCGAAAGAGAACACGCGAACGCGATGAATCAGTAGCCAAAGCTACGCGAACGCGTAGGTTAAACGCGAACGCGATGAACCAGAAGGCAAACCTACGCGAACGCGTAGGTCAAATGCGAACGCGATGTGGGGCAAAAGGAACCTTCGCGAACGCGAAGGTATTCACGCGAACGCGATGATCAGAAATAGTTAGCCTTCGCGAACGCGAAGATGGACTCGCGAACGCGATGAAGAAATCAGGCGTGAAGACTGGACAGTTCTGGAATTTCACATTTTCTACCTCAAATCCATTAATACCCAATTCAGCTCATTTGTAAAGGGATCTTTGGCTTATTTTCAGTCCATATAGACTAGAGAGAACATTTTTGGAAGCTAGGGTTTTTGCACACACACTTGGGTCTTGAAGATTGAAGCTTGTGGTTAAGATTTTCTTACCCATTTATGTTTATTTCTTCATTTCCTTGCTTTGTATTGAATATTTAAGTGTGTAGTATTTATTTCCAACACTTGAACCTTGTTTATGGAAATATTCATATTTAAAGTGTGGATTAAATACCTTGTTGTGCTTATGTATTGAATGATTTTTATACTTTTATGAAGTGAGTTATTGTTACTTTAATTATTCTTGTTCTTTAATGTTTCCAAAGGGATTAGCTAACCCTAGGACTCGCCCATTAACTCCGAATTGATTTTGGGAAAAATAGTTTGGGGTTGGAAAAGATTAATTAACAAGAACTTGAGGCGTTAACCCTCATTTTATAGATTCTACCTAGGGATAGGATTGAACTACTTGTAGCCTTTCGGGTGTGCTTAATCTTCTAATTGTGATTAGGGATAATTCAATTAGGAAGTCTTGTTAGTTTTCGGAAGAAGCTAATTAAGAATTATTATCCGTGGCTAATTAACATAAACTCGCTCATATTTATAAAATCATGAAATACATTGGATCGTTACTTGAGTGTAATTCCTGATGCAGCCATACTTGTAGCTATTGATCATTTTACTTGCTTTCTAGGTTAGTTTATATTTTCGCATTTAGATATAAAACATTTTCCAACCAAAATTCTTATTGTTTGACATTGCGCAACTAGCGATAATTTTCTTACATGTCTAATCGCCTACACATTGTTCTCTGTGGGATTCGACCCCTAATCATAGTTGGGTAAATTATATTGCTGCAACCGTGTCTATTACTTTTTAGTAGTGGATTTGGACGTCACCACCCACCTGAATAAGCACATCATCGAAAATCCCAAATGGACGCTTCACTGTCCTGTCAGCCAGCTGCAATAGCATAGAGGTGGGTCTAGCTCTCCCAATGCCCAACCTCTTGTAAATCACTAGGGGCATAAGATTAATCCTGGCCCCTAAATCACAGAGTTCTTTTGCAAAGGCAAAGTTCCCAATAGCGCACGAAATAGTAAAACTCCCTGGATCAGAGAGCTTTTCAGCAACAGGTCTGGTTACCACTACACTACAAGTTTGCGTGAGTGTCAATGTGGCCAAGTCTTGGAAGTCAAACTTCCAAGACATCAAGTCTTTCATCATCTTCGCGTACCTAGGCATTTCCTTTAAAGCTTTGATTAACGGGATATTTACCTGAATCTGCTTGAGCATCTCAAAGAACTTCTTGTACTGCTCTTCCTTTTGGTGCTTGGCCAATTTCTGTGGGAATGGTACAGGTGGTCTTTTCTTCCCAATCCCTTGGTATTTGTCTTTCTCAACTATTATCTCTTCTACCGGCTCTGCAACTGTCTCAGCAGTTTTCTCAGTCTCTTGCTGAATATTCTGTTCTTCAAGAGCAGGCTGGACTGTCACATCTGTTAGCCTTGTGGATTCATCCAGCTCAATGGGTACCTGAATTAGGGTCTCAGCTGTATGTTTTCTCGAGCTCTCTCCTGCTCTACATCAAGATCTCTACCATTACGCAAACTCACTGCCATAAGCTGCTTCGGGCCCTGATCCTTGGGATTGGTTTGGTTATCTACATACAATGTCCCTTGAGGACGGTTATTCAAAGACATAGCAATTTGTCCTACCTGCACTTCAATATTTTTGATAGCTGCGTCATGTGCATCTACCCTTTCATTTATCTTTGCGTTGGACCCAATTACCTGTTGCATCATTACTTCCAGTCTAGTGAAGCCATCTTCTTGTCTCCCACCATGCTGCTGCTGAGGTGGGTGGTATCCTTGTTGCTGATTATTATAACCCTGAGGTCTAGGATAAGGTGCCATATTGTTGGGAGGTCTCATGCCTCCCATGTTCCCGGCATTGTATTGTGTTTGAGGTGGCCTATACTGCTGCTGCGTCTGCTGGCCCCAGTTCTTATTTCCTTGCCTCTGACCCCCATAATTAGCCATATAATTCATATCCTCTGGGTGTTGATGATGATGTTCATGCTCTACATTCCATGTATTACCAATCGGCTGACTGACGCAAGATGTACATAAGCCCCCATTGGTAGTATCAACTATGTGTACCTGCTGTTTTTGTCCTGACTCCTCCACCTTTTTAGTGAGGATGCTCATCTGTGTCAAGAGACTCGCCATATTCTCAGCCATAGTGTTGGAAGCNGCTCAAGAATGCCCCACCAGCTGAAGCATCCACAATATTCTTCATACTGTCCGAAAGTCCCATGTAAAAACGTTGTCCCAGCATCTGCTCCGAAACACCATGATAGGGATACATCACCAACATTCCTTTGAACCTGCCCCATGTCTCATGCAATGTTTCCATAGGTTTCTGTTTGAAGCTCACGATCTCATCAATTTGCTGAGCTGTTTTGTTGGGCGGGTGGAACTTGTTGTGAAATTGCTTGACCAACTCATCCCAAGTTGCTATAGAGTTGATAGGGAGTGAGTTCAACCAAACCTGTGCAGCTCCTATCACCGAGAATGGGAACAATAATAACCTGATTGCCTCTGGAGTGATGTTGGGCTGCCTTTGCATTTTACAAATCGACAAGAAGTTCTTCAGGTGCTGCTGAGGGTCTTCAAGCTGTGTCCCAGAAAATAATCCCTTGTTTTGCAACAAGTGCAGCATATTGTTTGTAATCTGGAACGATTCAGTTTGTATGGCTGGCACAACTATCGCAGTGGCCAGATTGTCAGCTGTGGGCTGTGCCCAGTCATATAGAGCTCCCTCGGGCACAAGAGGTGCCGTTTCCCAGACATTTGCATCATTTTGCTGATTCCTGCCGTTTTTTTTAGGATCGATTACGTCTCCCATGTTAGTTTCGGGTTCGTCTGTCTGTTGAAATGGTTGATGTCTTTTGTTGGCACGGTTCAAAACCTGGAATATACTCTCAGGGTCTGAGATTCCTTCAAGCAGTTCTCCAGTCCTTGTAGAGTTTCTAGGCATACACCTGTGCAACCAAGTCAATCGTCAAAAGTTTCAATCGAAAATTGGGGGTAAAGAAACTAGCTACACCAAGAATTTCTGTAATTCTATCAATGGCAGATTGATAATTCCGTTAACTCCCCGGCAATGGCGCCAAAATTTAATCACGCCCAAGTATATCCTCTAAATAGGATTCTGCGGACGCTGCAAGTAAAACCTGAGTATTATGCCCAGGGTCGAATCCATAGAGTGTCAACCTATCAACTGCTACCTTTAGACCCACTTAATTCTTTAGAACCAGCTTCCAAAGACTTTTGAATCACTGTTTGAGGTTTCTTTATGAACTAAAGTTGTAGAAATAACAAGCTATAACTATAACTAAGATTGTAGACAAATATGAGAGACAAGCTAAGGTAATGACTTCCCCTATTGATGGAATCCCTTCTATTTATGCTTCATACAAATTTACCGACTCACTTTATTAATCATGAACACTCACCTCACCGTAACTCTCTCCCGAGCAATCACAGTAATATACTATTGCACTCTCCCGAAATACACTAGCTAGCTTTAATTAACACAGTTCATTTAAGATTACACCTAAGGCTTAGTTATTCCTAATCCCGCCTCTAAACCCGCAGATATAGATTCCTCTTATTACTTTAGGAATGGTGTTATTCAACAACTACCTAAACATGCACTCTTTTCCAAGTTATGCACACTGAATAGGCACAGCTAATTGAGGATCCTGCCAAATAACTACAACAAGAACATAGTTGAATANAAAGAAATTAGCTACTCATAGCTATGGGTAAATAAACTAGAATAGAATTCATCATAAAAAATCAAAAGAAAAGAAGAAAAGAAGAAAGATGTGCGGAGAAATCTCTCACAATAGTTTTTCCTTCCAAGATAACCTAAAAATCAATACTTGCCTCCTTTGGGTGAAGCCTATTGTTTGAATAGGGTTTAGGTCTAAAAAATCCCGTTTTTACACTTTAGTCCCTTAACTTTTCGGTGCCTGCCGCGGTTCTGCCGCGGTCGCGGTGGAACCGCGGCAGAACAGTGCCTCTGATTCTTCGAAGTTCTGCAGCAGCCTTTCACCGCGGTTCTACCGCGGTCGCAGTGGAACAGTATTTTCGGCTCCTAATGGCTGGTATGACGTGACTTCAATGGGAATTTGCATATTTAGCCTCTTTTCTCCAGTATTGACTCCAAAATAGCTCATTAGCCTTCCTTAGCCATTTATTACCTATAAATCATGAAAAACACTAATAAGAGCATTTTTTTATCATATATATCATCAAAACAACATAAGAATGTGATTATTCAAGGTGTGATTATAGTCAAATTCACCTATTGTCAATTCTCCATTCCTAATTGATAGGAAATGATATGATGCTCTATGAATTGGAAAAACTTACCTATTTATAGAGAAGCCAACAATATAATTCATGTGGCTAACATGGGTAGTTTTAATATGCATAGTAATATTCAGAGGCGGACCTACACTTAGGGTAGAAGGTCACCAACAGTAATACCCTATTTTTAATAAGGGTGTATTGGTCATTAGTAAAATAATAATAATAATAATAATAATAATAATAATAATAATAAAATACAAGACACATTGAAAAGGAAAAAAAAAAGCCTATGTTTATATAATGAAGGAATTTTTACACTCTATAGAAAATCTTAGTACCCTATTTATCAATAATAAATACCATTTTAAAATATTACATCCTATAAATACCTTTTATACTTTATAGCAAAAAAATCTAAATATAGTAACATCCTATAATTAAGGAATCATATATGCTAACCATTATTTCTCTCTCCCTTTTTGTATTTTCTCTCACATAATTACAGCGTATCTGCAAACCCCAATACAATTTCTCTCTGTTTGCATACAACCAGGCTCTCTTCTCCTACAAACCCTAGTTTCTTACCCAAATTTGATTTAAAAATGCAGGAAGATGATTGTGCGTACACAACTTACGTTCGAACTGGATCAATTATAAAGGCTGGAACTGACTCAAACATTAGTGTGACTCTCTACGATGCCGATGGCTATGGAATTAGAATGCACACGAGCACTGTTCGATTTGAGGAGTGTTCATGTCGAAGACGCAGTTGTATTCAACTGTATTTAGTATTAATTAGTTGTATTTAAATGTATTATCAATATGTATTTTGGTGTATTAAATTTACAAAAAGTGCTACTGACCTGTATTCTTTTAAAAAATGCAGTTGTATTTTTTTGGTTCTTCCTTCTTCTCACATTTTCTTTTTCAATTCTTTGACCAGAATACAGATTAGTTTTTAATCTTTTAGTTCTTTGAGTTAAATTAGGAGACTATCATGTGATTTGATTTCCTTCCGTTTTGAAGAAATATACGTTCCCTTAAATTGTACAAAGCTTTACTGTATTCAACAGAAATTACGCTTGAATACATGTAAATACAGAAGTCAATTAGCTGGAGTTCCCATTTTTTCGCCTCTTTTTTTTCTTGTATTCAATAATACAACACCTTAAATACATGAAATACATTGTATAAAAACATAAAAGGTATCTATAAATGTAATATAGCAAAAGATATCTATAAATGGTTGATTAGGACTAAAAGATGATGCTTTATGAAAAATTCTCTATAATGAAATATATGGGCCGTAGCCCATTTGGCAAAAGTGACGTGAGATAGAAAAAGACAAAATATCATGGTATAGCCGGTTTTCACACTGGTCAATGAAAAATAGCCAACGTTTATCAAGTCAATAAAAAATAGCCACTATTTTGCTGCAACAGGGACCGGTCCAGTATAATATATGGGAGTTCTGGTGCATTTGTGTACGAACTCCAGCATATTATGCTGGACCGGTATACTTTGCTAACTCCTGTAAAATTTGCGGGAGACTGGAGCAAAAGTGCTCCAAACTCCAGTATATTATACTGGACAATTATACTTGCTGGAACTCCCGTAAAATATACTGGAGTTCTAGCATAATTATGCTTGAACTCCCGTAAAATTTGCGGGGGTTCCAGCATAGTTATCTTGGAACTCCCGTAAAATTTACTGGAGTTCAAGCATACTTATGCTGGAACTCCCGTAAAATTTGATGGCATCTTTTCTGAATTTTGAACAGTATTTTCGCTCAGATTTAAAGTGGATAAATTTCGATGACTTTTGAAACTTGGCTATTTTTCAATGACCAGTGGTAAATCTGGCTATTTTTGAATTTCTCCCATAGAAAAAGGAATAAGGGATTTGGGTAAGAAAAGACAACCCTTCAGTCATTGTAAGCATCAAATCAGAAGAGTTTCTGGTGCTCCATCCAATTGACTACAAATTGAACTAAAGAAAGAATATTGACTGTTCGACAACGTGAAGACTGCAATCTCGACTTAGAATAATCAAACGCCCATCACGAGTCATATGGGCACCCCCACCAGGTAGAATAGTTGTGATATCCCCATACTTAGAAGAATTAAATATCTTGATCCTCAACAATAGAATTCCAGGTAACAACATATATGTTTTCTTCTGTTTGAAGTAGTATTATTTTTAAAGTTTAAATAAATATGAGGTTGTAATTTGATTAAGAGTTGGGAAACAAATTGGAATTTAAGAAGAAAAAAAAAGATAGCAACACATTTTTTTTAAAAATACTCTCGTTAGTTTTTGGTTAGACTAAGAAAAGTTGGGTTCTAAGATTTCATCAATGTTTAATTGTAATGGAGGCACTAAATAGGAATTTTCATAATAAAATAGAATAGTTCATTAAAGAAAGATATAAGTCAGGAATGGAGGGTTTCAGAGAATTATTTTAAAGAAATAGGCAGCCTAACTGTTACAATTTTAAGTGAAATCAAGACGTGGGTAATCAAAAATAGCGATTCGTTATCACCTTAATTATAAATTACAGAACTAATGGATGGTAACACTAAGCTATAAATTGATTTATAGATTCATACACGAGCTGAGCAATCCGGATCTGACTGGAAATTAAGCTTTGTTTAGTTGACATCAAGAGGTGAGTAGTAATCTTACCGCAATTTGTGTTTTCATAACTCGCATGATTTACACATGATTTTTAATATGAATATGTTACCGATTATTTTGAGTTGCATGAGGGACAAGTCTTTTACTCGATATGATACCGAAATAGTTATTTGAGATGAATATCTTGGTTTTAAATATTTTCGTTGTCACTAGATCTGTTTTATTGTTACTTGAATTTACCGTTATCGAAAAGAAGTTATATGATTTGATAAGAACCAAGATGCCCTATATTGTTTTGAAATACTTTCTATGAGTATATACGGATTACAGAGACAAGTATAAATGGGAGTAGACATTGAAGGATCCCGTAGCTAATGGCGGTTCGTTAGACCTGGTGCACCTTGTAATTACAGATTACCGTTATAGCCCTCGCTAGTGGGAAGGTAGAACTAGCATACTGTTACCGATTTTCCTCAAGTAGGGACTACCGTTATATTTGACTTCTTGCGAAGAAGTCCACAGTTATACCGATTACATAATCCGTTCACTAAAACCTCCCAAAAAAAATGTGAATACTGATATTATACAGCGGATACCAAGTTTATTACTAAATTGCAAATATATTTTACTACAAGAAAAGCGTGATGAGACTGGAAATTATTATTTTTTATGAAAGGGCATTTTTATATTATTTTCTCTTTGAGATAATAGCATGTTTCTGACTTGTCCCCAAATAAAAACGCTTGTGGTTAAGTGTTATTACTCACTGAGCTAGCGACTCATTCCCCGCTAGTTTTTTTTTTTTACAGAAACAGCAGTTGTGAGCACGTGATTTTTGCCCTAGATATGAATTATTCCCACAAAATTCGAACAAAAAGATTTTTTCTATATTTATACAATTTTTGTGCATTTTTGTGTCATTTTTTGATAATTGTTTGCATTTTGTTTGTGCATGTATATTCATATAAAATATAAAAAATATGCATCTGCATTTAGGATTTTATTTCATATTTTACTATTAATTAGGGATTAAGTTGTTTTAAAATAAGGTATGAAAAATGACAAAAATAGTTCACTTCAGCATTTTTATTGCTTTAATTGTGAAATTGTCGCAAAATAGTTTTAAAGTAATTCTAGGCAGTAATTCGTTTAGTTTAATATTTATTTTTATTTCTGCAATCTTTATAAATCAATAAAAATTATAAAAAAATTACAAAATAGAAAAAGAATAAAAAGAGAGAAATAATTAAAGAGATTTGAATAAATAAGGAAAGGGAAGAAAAAGAATAGGCTGCCCAAAATTGGGCTCGTTGCCTTCCAGCCCAAGGGAATTAATTCCCTTCCCACGCCCAATCCCAATACGGGCCCGGTCCAGCCCCCAGTTCACCCGAAACGACGCCATTTTGAGGCATCAGTAATCCCTGCCCTTGATTTCCCTCTCATCCGACGGTCCACGATTTTTTGAGGGTAAATATTAAAACGATCGTTTGGATTAATTAAAATCAAAGACAAAACTGGTCTTCCTCGTACCAGCCCTAATCCTCGCCGGAATCCCTTGCCGACGGGAAACGCAACCAACGCCGATGACCGCCAAATTAACACCATCGATTCCCCCCAACCTCCTATTTCCATTCCCCATGTTCCTATACCTCGAATCTACCCAGAAAGCTTCGAATATCCGTTTGAAGTTTTCCGGCCAGTGTGTCACCTATGCCAAATGACCCCGAATTTACACCATATACTCGTTCTCATCCATAATATCCAAGCCATGTTCCTCGAATCTGGCCGGAACGGTTCGGATTTGACTTTTAAATTTTCCGGCCAAGAACCCTAACCCAAAATCTTTGTGATTTTTGACCGTAATATCCTTAACCGGGTGTTTTCTTGTGAAAACACATGGCTAGGGATGTTACGTGTCAAAAATCCTGAAAGATTCGGACGTCGACGGCTGGCCAGAGTTCCTATTATTAGTAAGTTTATTGTTTTCATTTTTCTTAATTAATTTCTTTCTTATCTTTCCGTTATTCTGCATGTTGAATTTTAGGGCTCAGCTTCTTAATGTTTAAGTTCTGTTTGTTCTTTGTTGACTTTTACTTTTATTTTAGCCGTGTTTTGTTTATAATTGTTTCTTTATCTTTAGATTAGTTTGATTATATTTTGGTCTTGATTAGTCTATTGGCTGGATTTTAATTTTTGCAGAAATATTTGGCTCGATTGTTTAGTTTAGGATTAATGGTAGTTAATCAAGACTAGTCCATTGGTTAATCAGAAAAAAAAGGGAATTAGGGCAGTTAATTATTTGGTTTAGTTCAAGGAAGGGGTAAAGGTAGTTTGGGGAATTAACAAAGAGGAATAAAATTATACTGGGGAGGTCACATGTGGTCAAATTTATGTCTTATTTAGGGGAGGGTAGGTCATAGAAGCTTCTAGTTGTTAGTTTGCCTATAAATAGGCATTGCATGTGCCTTGTGAAGGGGTCTTCTTTTTTAGCCATTATTAGCTCCCAAAAACACTCTTTCCATTCGAGTTTTTTTTTATCTGAATTAGCTTTTGAATTCCAAAAACAAAAAAAAATATTAGGAAAACCTAAAAAAAAATCAGAAGAAAAGTTATTGTTCCATTACATTTTCAGTCCATTTTGAGTTTTCGATTTGAAACCACATCATAGAGAGATTAAGTGATGTTTCTGCTTTATTTCAAAGCTACTCAGTGTTCTTTTGGATTTCATTTTGGGTCAAATTGTGCTGTGATTGGGGTCTATTATACGAGTCTATCTGATTTACAAGTCAAAGTTGGTACACAAACTGTTCTGGATTGAGGTTGTGCAATCTGTTCCTGCTGTGATAACACTTTCTTTGCTCTATTAACATTTAATTCCCAGGTACACTTGTACACACTTTGCCATTGGAATGAAAATGAAGATTTGAGATCAATGTTTCCTATTTGCCCACAGTTGCTTGGTGTTAATTTCAATTAGTGTTGGTTTTAATTGTGGTAGATAAGGATTTGTTTGAGAACATCTATCTTCAACTAATGTGAATTTCTTAAAAACTGGACTGAAGCTGAACTTCTGCATGTTAGGAATGAGTTTACAGGGTTGTTTAAATTAGCTGTAAATGTTCTATTAAAACCAATTTGGACTGGCCAGACTCTCACTTGTAATGGGCTATTAGTTTGTTAGTTGTAGTTAGTATTTGCTTTCTTATTATTATATTTTGTTTAAAGTTCGAAATCAGGAGTAGTTTAAGCTTACTATTAATTTCAGGTTCTGGTAATTTAAGGATTTGGTATTAATGAATCATTTGGGTTGAGTATGTGATTAATTAAACTATTAGAGTTAGTTAATCAGTAGATAATTGGATACCTGCGGAATATCAGGTTAAATCTTAAAGAGTATAGTGTATCATTTGTTGTTACCTGATGAATCCGTCCATGTAACTTCGGCTATTGTGCGCAAAAGTCGAGTAGGGTATCCCAGCTGTGGGGATTCGATCCCCTTGACCATCTCAGTATGGTCCATCGCTATTTTTTGGGCCAATGTCAAGCCCAAGGCTTATGTTCGCGGGAACCTCGTCCTTACATGGTTGCTGAAGCAATTTGGGCCCTTTGGGCCTGTGGCCAAACAGTCGTTGTTTCAATGGAATGGTTGGTAGTTTTATAATAATAAGATCTAGCCCAGCTTCGTCTTTTACTACTATAGACAAAAACAAGAATAGAAAAATCTTAGTGACGTTTGAATTGGGCCTCTATAATAATAATAGGGATTTTTTCATAACTATACCATATATGAAACCTTATTACCATAAATGTGCATAGTTTGTTAATTACCAGCCCAGTCCACGTTTTACCTACAAATTTTTTACCATTCGACTATTAGGCATTAAAAGGGCAGAATATTCCCTAAAAAAGGGGCTAAAATTAAGGAGAGAATCTTGGTGTTAATTGATTCTACATTAAATTTAATTTTTAAAAAGGAAAAGAAGATTTCTCATCTGCGTATTTTTCTCTAGAACTATAATTCAAATTCTCGAAAAAAAAAGAACGAACAATTCAAATTTTCGAGTTTCAACAACTCAAATTTGAAATAAATCTGTTCTTCCATATATTTTCCTACATTGATAGCCATTAAAAAGTTTGAAAGCTTTGAATTCAAATTTGGGTTTTTAAAAATCATTATTTGTTTGGATTGGGTATTGTTGTAAATAATTCGAAATATGTTTAGGAGTTTATACCTCAATCTTGAGGGGTTTTGGTGAAGATTAGACTTGGTTTTGACTGAATTTCAGATTCAAACTCGAAGAAGAAGAAGAAGAAGTCATATTTCAAGAAATTGTAGATAAATTGTAGTTAAATTGTAGAATTGTAGACATATTATAGATAAATTGTAGATAAATTATAGATGAATTGTAGATTGGGAAGACTAAAACTTCTACAAATCTTCTACAATTATGTCGAAAATGCCAATTATGCTACAATTGAAATGAGAATTTGGATATTAAAATTCAATGTATCTATTTTGTAGATATCTTGTAGATAAATTGTAGATTATTTGTATTCTGATTGTAGATGCATGATTTTCTATTTTCACAAATCCAAAACGACTAAAGCTTCTACAAAATCTTCTGCAAAAAACAATCTACAATTTTGTCTACAATTTTTCTAATTTGACTATAAAATATCTACAAATTCTGGAAATATGTCTTCTTCTTCTTATTCTTCTTCTTCTTCTTCGACGAGTTTCAATCGACTGTGTTAACCAGTAACTTTCAACCACTGCCCAAAAAAAAAAAAAAGAGGTCAAAGAATTTCGAACTCTCTGCCATTATTATTTTCAGTGGGAATTCAAGAGGTTCGATCAAAGAATTTAATATTTTCTTGTGAATATAAAAGTATGATATTCTTCGACGGTAGTGGGCAGTTGGGGATGATCAACGAGAGGAAGCATAGGAGCATCGTGAGTTGTATGTATATTGTGAACAGTTGAGATGAAAGGAAAGAGAAAGTGGGAAGATACAATCCTATAATTATGCCTAATATAAATGAGCCCTTAATTATATCCCTAATTTGAATTATGGTATATAAATGGTAATTTGGTATGCTTAAATATAATAAACACAAACCTTAAATATTGAGGCTAATAAGGTTTTATATATGGTATAGGTATGTAAAAATCCCATAACAATAATGAGACGAGCCTCGTCAAAACGAAATAAATTGCGGGGCCTTCAATAGATGGTTATAATAATAATTAGAATTTGGGAGAGTCGTTTAGTAAATTTCACGGCCTTCCCCAAAAATAATACTACGCTAGAATCTTTAGGCACGATTTAATTAAATTACTTTCTTAAACTCGGGTGCACATTTATGTGACCCAAATCTAAATCTCAACGAAGTCAAAATGTATCAAAAGCTACGGGTGCACTGGTGCGACATGGTTCAAGATACATTTTTACGACGTTGTAATTCTTATTAAAAATAAATATATAATAAAAGCGGGTTACTAATAAAAGGCACTTAAGTAAGAACATATTTTTGAAATCTGATAAAATCAAATACAACAGTTGAGCGACCGTTCTAGAACCACGGAATTCGGGAATGCCTAACACCTTCTCCCGGGTTAACAGAATTCCTTACTCAGATTACTGGTTCGCGGACTGTTAACAGAGTCATAATTTCCTCGGTTCGGGATTCAACCGGTGACTTGGGACACCATTAATTTTCCAAGTGGCGACTCTGAATTCTTAATAAATAAAGCCCATTCTGATTGTCCTTTAATTGGAAAAACTCCTTTACACCCTCTCGGGGGTGTAGCAGAAAAAGGAGGTGTGACAGCTCTGGCGACTCTTCTGGGGAAAAGAACCCAGAACATTTTGTTTAGGGTTCAGAATTCGAGCTTAGATAAAATTGTTGTATTTGGTTATATCTGATTTTCCTACATGTTTCATGCTTAATGTGCTAAATGTTTATCGTTTTGATATTATCTGAACTGTATATAAACTGTGCAGAAACCCTTCTCTTCTCACCTCCGGGGATGTGATTACTGGTTGAGACTCCCTATTCTGTTAGTGTCAATACCTTGAAATAATAAAGATGTCGGACAAGTTATTAAGCCGGATGGCCTTTTAGTTCCCGGTACGTAGCCCCCTCCTCAACTCGAGTTGTCCGCTCAGGTACACAGTCTAGAACACATACCCAGGTTTTGAGCCTAGAATAACTTGACTTCATGACAGATCCCTAGTAAGAGCGCTTATTTGCATCACGTGCATATGACTTAGGGGACTCAACACAAGGGTTGGGTCCGTCTAGGACAGGTAACCGGATATGAAACAACCACCATGATGCATTTTACGTGTTGCATTTATTTGTCTTGGGCTCGCATGCTGACCGGCTTTTGAACATCAAGAATTTTGTGAAATTGAAAAAAAAAAAGAGAAAAAGAGAGAAATAGTAGTGTAAAGAATTAATTGTTTAGTTTTAGAAAAATCGATGCCCAAATGCTGTCGAAACTCTGCCGAAATTTCGAAAAATAAAAAAAATAGAAATATTTTGTTTTTAATAGTTTGTTTTACTAAAAGCAAAGGAAAAATAAAAAAAAAGTCTTTATTTTAGTTTGAAAAAAATAATTTATTTTATTGTTTGTTGAAAATAAAAAAAGAAAAAGAGAGTCATTATTTTGTCTTGTTTTCAAAAATAGAAAAGGAAAATAGCTTGTCTTGCCATGAAAAATGAAAATGAAAATGAAAATGAGTCTTGTTTTTTTTTTAGTTTATTTTACTTGTTTATGAAATGCAAAAAATGAAAATGAAATTAAAAAAATAAGTCTTGCTTTTGAAAGTAGTTTTGTTATTTGCTTATGAAATGCCAAAAATAAAAATGAAAAAAAGAGTCTTGTTTTAAAGAAGTTCTTTAATTTGCCCGAACTACGCTGGTTGATTCTCACCGGGTGTGAGATATGTAGGCAACCCTCATCGGGTCCAACCACCCCTTTTGCAAAAATAGCCAAAAAATGTCAATTTTTATTTTTTGTCATAAATAAATTAGGTGATATCGTTTGCCAAAATAGCCGAATGTCCCCAAAAAGAGCGCCGGAAGGTTGTTTGTGCAAAAACGGCCACCTTAAGTCATTTCCCAACGATTAGCGGACACAGTCTTAAAATCTTCTCCTCGAAGTGCTGAAAGGCCGTATCGGCAAAATTGGGCTTTATTTTTGGAAATTAGAATTGAAAAAAAAATATAGTATCTTTTTCTTTTAGGTCATAAATAAATGATTAAATTACCTTAATAAATATGCAGAATGAGCACGACTCAAAATGAACCTTTCTCAATCATGAATAAGATCCCTTTGGAGTTACGTCTGTGGTGGAATGATTTAGGAAGCGAAAGGCAAGATGAAGTTAAGAAATATGTGAAAGGGCTTACCGGTTTGCTAGAAATTGTGCCTCCGGGAGATATTATCAGAGCATTAGTGACGTGTTGGGACCCGACACACAATGTGTTCCATTTCTCAGACTTCGAGCTTACTCCAACATTAGAAGAAATAGTTGGGTACACGGGAAAGATGAGGTTCCTTTAAAAGACAAATATTTAGTGGCCCTGAGAATTGTAGCTGTGCACAGATTTTTAGACTCTCTGAAGATACGTAAGGCGGTTCACAACGCAGATCTAGCAAATGGCTTTTGCACCCCACACTTCATATACCATAGATACGGCCACATCGGGGGGGTTCAATAACTCGGAAAGCAAGATATGTAGTAATGGAAACCGCCAAAAATGGGAGGAGCATAGGCGTGTCGCTTTCATGGTGGTTTTCTGGGAATCCTTGTATTTCCAAGGAAGGACGAGAATATTGACATAAAAATAGCTGGGGTCGTCAACACATTAATGACTCAAGCTAAAAGTACTCTTGCACCTATGATATTAGCCGACATCTTCCGTGCTCTTACAACTTACAAGGCTGGGGAAACTTTCTTCGAAGGGTGCAGTCTACTATTACAAATGTGGATGATCGAGCATCTGTTTCATCGTTCTCAGTTCTTGAGCTACGGGTCTCCGGAAAAAACATGCATAGAAGAGTTTCCCACAAGGATTAAAGGGGTTAATTTGCCAGAAGGATTCACGGGTTGGACAGCATATTTTTGATCCCTCACTGCTAACCAAATATAGTAGACGTTTGGATGGTTGCCCGTTGATGAAATCGTATATATGCCGGCAGCCCGGCCATATTTCCTCTTAATGGGTCGTAGAAGCATTCAGCCTTACGCCCCGTATCGGGTGTTGAGATAGCTTGGGAGATGCCAGATAGTACCCAAGGATGATGATCTTAGTTTTCAAGTGGTTGAGATTGGCCCTGATGGCCAGTTTCCTAAAGCTAAAGTCCGCCAAGTCTGGAGTGAATGTCAATATTTGGCGGCAAATACTTGTGTTCGGGATCGAGCTAAAGGAGAGGTATCACTCGATTATCAGGCTTGGTATAGAAGGGATGTTGCATTCGGAAGATCGGCCAAAAGGCCTCATCTCCAGGAATTTACTGAATCATCACAAGAGCAGTGGGCTTGGTTAGCCAAAGAAAATGAGTACAGGGGCAAAATAAGCGAGCTGGAAAAACAAGTCCAAAATCTTATGTTTGAAAACAGTGTGCAAGTTGTGGTNGATAGCAGCGGAAAACCCTGTTAGGAATGCCAAAGATGCAAAGCTTATAGACAATTTAAGGCAAAAAGTAAATGATTATAGTTTTGACCTCAACAAAGCAGAAAAGGAACTACCTGGGATTCGAAGACACTTGACTAAAAATGCAGAGGAACGAGCCCGCATGATTCAACAGCTGAAAGAGGAACATGACAATGAGGTCGTCAGATTGAGGAAAAGGGTCATTACCGCAGAAAACAAAATGAGCAAACAAGCAAAAGAGTTCAAG
>MU679084.1:8190-61437 GCA_026770625.1 Nicotiana glauca | reverse complement strand
AAAAATTAGAAAATTGGAGCCCCGAGTCAACTATGCGGTCGCATTTGCGATCGTAGAGTAAACATGCGGTCCGCACAATGGACCGCGGAATGCTCCCCAAAAACTAAACATTCTGACTTGGTCTGCGGTAATAATGCAATCTGCATTCATGTTCTGCGGTCGCAAAGTGCACCGCAGAACTGACCCTTGCACAAGTCAAAGGAAAATATGCGACGACTATGCGGTCTGCATTTCTATTATGCGACCGCATTTCGGACTTCAATTATAACCAACATTCCGCCTCACTCTGCGGTAGATATGCTGTCTGCATTTCAATTATGCGACCGCATTTTGGACCGCATTTCTTGCATTTTTTTTTGGAAACTTATTCTTGACTTTTTAATGCATTATTCAATCCAAAAAGGTCCGCGCCACTTATTTCTAGCACACGATCCTAACTTGACACCACGGGATCCGGGTTTTTAAGTAGGGATTTCACGGGGCCTTACGCTCAGCCAAAACTTACACTTTGAGAACTTTGCATATAATTGATTATCCCTTAAAGTCTGAAGAATCACTCTAAGGTGCTACTCGTGCTCTTCCTGGATGCTGGAATATATCAATATATCATCAATGAAAACTATCACGAACGAATCCAAATAAGGCCTGAACACTCGGTTCATCAAATCCATAAAAGCTGTTGGGGCATTTGTCAACCCAAATGACATAACCAAGAACTCATAATGCCCATACCGAGTGTGGAAAGCTATCTTAGGGACATCTGACACCCTAATCCTCAACTGATGGTAGCCAATCTCAAGTCAATCTTTGGAAATACTTTGGCACCATGAAGTTGATTGAACAAATCATCAATCTGTGGTAGCGAATACTTATTCTTGATTGTAACCTTGTTTAATTACCGGTAATCAATACACATTCTCGTTGACGCATCCTTCTTCTTGACAAACAACACTGGCGCACCCCAACGCAAAACACTGGGTCTAATGAAACCCTTCTCAAGAAAACCTTGCAATTGTTCATTTAACTCTTTCAACTCAGGCAGGGCCATAAGATATGGCGGGATAGAAATAGGCTAAGTGCCCAGAGCCAAATCAATGCAAAAGCCAATACCCCTATCGGGTGGCATACCTAGCAGGTTTGAAGGGAAAACCTTGGGAAACTTATGGACAACGGGTACAGAATTAATAGGTAGCACCTCAGCACTAGAATCGCGAACATATACCAAATAGGCCAAACACCCCTTCTCGACCATACGTTGAGCCTTCATATACTAGATAACACTATGGGTAGAATGACCAGGAGTCCCTCTCCACTCTAAACGAGGCATACCCAGTAAAGCTAAGGTCACAGTCTTGGAATGACAGTCCAAGATAGTATGGTAAGGTGATAACCAGTCCATCCCCAATATAATATCAAAGTCACCATGTCTAAAAGCAACAAATCCACATGAGTCTCAAGACCCCCAATCACCATAATACAAGAACAATGGACTCGATTGAGCACAATAGAATCACCCACCGGTGTAGACACATAAACAGGAACACTTAACGAATCACTAGGCATGACCAGGTACGGGGCAAAATAAGATGGCACATACGAATACGTAGACCTTGGATTAAATAACACTAAATCATCTCTATCACAAACCAGAACCGTATCTGTAATAACTGCATCTGAAGCCTCATCCTCGAGCCTGGCCTAAAGGGCATAACATCGGGGCTGGGCCCCACCACCCCGAACCACATCTCTGGGTTAGTTTGCTGCTGGCTGGCCTCCACATCTAGCGGCCTGAACTCTACCTCTATTACCTCTACCTCCACCTCTAGCACCTCTACCCCCATCTCTTGCTGGCTAGGCAAGCTGTGGAACAGCTAGTGCCTAAACCATAGCACAAGAACTTTGATGCTGAGAGCCACCCAGTGCGCGAGGGCGATACTTAGCAATGTGCCTCGTGTCGCCACAAGTAAAAAAAGCCCTCGGCTGCTGGGGATGACGACCCTAGAAACTCTAAAGTGGTGGTGCGCTGATAGGTGCTGGTGGTGCACTAAAGCACTGCTGATCAGAATACTACATCTGAGGACCACGGCTGCCTGAAGCTTCGTGAGAAACCTAAAGAGCTGACTGAAAGGGCCTAGGAGTATGGACTCTACCATATGAATCTCTACTTCCAGATGAGGTACCACTGAATCTGCCTGAATGACGGGGCCTCTTGTCTACCCATGACCACCCCCTTGTGATAGTACCATCTCAATCTTCTGGGCCACATTGGCCACCTCCTGGAAAGATATCTCACTCCCAGTCTCCCTAGCCATCTGGAGATGAATCGGCTGAATGAGTTCATCAATAAACTGTCTTACTCTCTCCCTTTCCGTGAGAAGTATAATAAGGTCATGGCGAACCAAATCTATGAATCTGGTCTCATACTGGGTGACAATTATGGATCCATGCTGAAGGCGCTCGAACTGCCTCCGATAGGCCTCTCGCTGAGTAATAGGCAGAAACTTCTCCAGAAATAGTGGTGTGAACTACTCCCAGGCCAAGGCTGGTGATCCTGCTGGTCTAGTTAAGCAATAATCCCTCCACCAAGTCATGGCAGATCCAGACAAGCGAAATGTGGCAAAATCAACCTCATTGGTCTCAACATTCCCCATGTTCCGAAGAACCTCATAACAACTATCCAGATAATCTTGGGGATTCTCAATAGATGCACCGCTGAAGGTAGTAGTGAAGAGCTTGGTGAACCTGTCCAATCTCCACAAAGCATCAGTGCACATGGCTGCACCGTCGCCGGTCTGAGCTACCACACCCGGCTGAACCAGTTCAATTGACTGAGCTGCTGGAGTCTGAATTTGGGGAGCTACCTGCTTTGGAGTACGAGTAGTAGGAGTCTGGACCCCTCCTCCAGCCTGAGAGACGGTTGGTGATACAGGAAGTAAACCTGCCCTGGAGACACTCTCCATAAGGTCCACTAGACGGACTTGAGCATCCTGAAGAACTAGGGTGGCAATAAACTCCTCTTGGACCTGAGTTGGGACCACCGGAACTATTGGGGATAGAACCTCATCATAAAAATCAACCTGAGGCTCCGCTACGGATGCTGCTGCCCTAGGCTGAGCTCTGCCCTTGCCTCGGCCTCTAGCACGGCCTCAGCCTCACCCTCACCCTCAGCCCCTTGTGGGAGCTACTGGGAGCTAGGACTGTTGATTGGTAGATGAGGAAGCACGTGTTCTCTCCATCTACAAAAGAAGAGGGTAGAAATTAAATTAGCATTGAGAAACCAAAACTACACGACAAGAAAGAAAAAATGTGAAACTTTTCCTAACTCTGTAGCCTCTAGGAGATAAATAAAGATGTCTTCGTACCGATCCCTCAGACTCTACTAAGCTTGTCCTTGAATTGAGAGACCTATGTAACCTAGAGCTCTGATACCAACTTCTCATAACCCGGATTTCCCACCCTCGAGAGTCGTGATGGCGCCTACTCATAGAAACTAGGCAAGCCACGAAATTATAAATTCTTAACTCTTTCATTTTATTCCTTTAAATAATCATATTAAGAAGTGATAAACGTTAAAATAACAGCGGAAAATAAGATTAAAGCAGAAGACTTAGACAAAATAACCCAAACAATACAGAAATCAGCATATACCTCTACCCAAGAACTGGTGTCACAACACTCACAGACGACTAATAGACCCCCGGTAAGGGAACAAAGCAATATAATAACTTCCCGACAAGGGAACAACAATACCAAAACAAGCATCCTGGCAAGGGAGAATTAGCTATACCCAATCTTAACTGAACTCTTACTCAGATCAATTAATACCAATACACAATCACAAGTAAATCCCACGAAATAAACTAAATCTTTGCTCAATACCAAGAATTCGCCAATTAAAGCATTCATAATATCATTTATGAACACAACAGGTATCAATTTAAGTCACACGGTCATGCTCAACACCAACGTATACATACTCATCACCATGCCTATACGTCGTACTCAATAAGAAGCAATTACCAAATAGGACAAAACTCCTAATCCTTAAAGCTAAGGTTAGACCGGACACTCACCTCGAAGCCACGAACACCACTCAAGGTTCAATTATAGCTTTACCTTTTGATTCTACCACTAATTCACTCGTATCTAGTCACAAATTACTTAATTACATCAATAAATGCTTAATGAATCAATTTGAATGCATGAAAATGAACTTTCCAAAGTTTTGCCAAAAAGTCAAAAATCGCCCCCGGGCCCACGTGGTCAAAACCAGAAGTTCGAACCAAAACCCAATCACCCATTCCCCCATGAACTGAAATATATAATTTCTTTTGAAATCGGACCTCAAATCGAGGTCCAAATCCCTAATTTTTTAAAAACCTAGGTTCTACCCAAAACACCCAATTTCCCCCATTAAAATCCTTGATTTTAAGTTGAAATCATGTTAAAAGATGATAAGAATTGAAGAGAGTTGGTTAAAAATGACTTACAATTGATTTGGACAAGAAAGTATTCTTGCAAAATCGCCTAAGTGTATTTGTGTTTGAGAGAATATGAAAAATGGGTTCAAAAATCGGCTAAGTATAAAAAATTATAGGTCTTAGATGTAGGAATTGAGAACAGGGGTTCGCAATTCCGAACCCCGGCCTCTGCTGATATGGGAAATGCGAAACATGGTTCGCATTTGAGAACCCTTCAGAAATCCCAAAATTTCACATTTGCGAAGCAATTGTCGCATTTGGGACTTCGCATTTGCGAAGAATATATCACATTTGCTATCACAAAGGATTTAGGCGGGCATTGCATTTGCGACGGCTACTTCGTATTTGCAAAAAAGGCTACCTAGGCCAACTCTCGCATTTGCAATGCATGGCTCACATTTGCAAGATTGGCTTTGCAAATGCGAAGCCGGCAGATCAGAAACACACCAGCTATTTTTCAAAGTTCAAAATGCACCTGGCCTATCCAAAACTCACCCGAGCCCTCAAGGCTCCAAACCAAATATACACACAACCTCAAAAATATCTTACGGACTTATCCGTGTACTCATATCACCAAAATAACATCATGAACAACGAATTAAACCTCAAAATCGAAGGATTTTTCTCAAACTTCATAAAACATCAACTTTAGCAATTTAGGTTTGAATCACGTCAAACGACGTCCGTTTTTCACCAAATTTTACAAAAATATTTTAAATCATATATAAGACCCGTACCGGGCGCCGAAAAAAAAATAAAGGCCTGATACCAACACGTTCTAATCAAATTTCCTTAAACAATTTCATAAAGCTATTTCCTTTAAAAATTTATTTCTCAGGCTCGGGACCTCGGAATTTGATTCCGGGAATACGCCCAAGTTCCATATTTTCCTACGGACCCTCCGGGACCATCAAACCACAGGTACGGGTCCGTTTATCTAAAACTTTGACCGAAGTCAAAATAACTCATTTTATAAACAAATTTTACCATTTTTCACAAATTTTCATAGTTAAGCTTTTCGGTTGTGCGCCCGAACTGCGCACGCAAATTAAGGTGACTCTAAATGAAGTTTTTAAGGCCTCAGAGTCATAGAATTTAATTAAAAGAAAGTGATGACCCTTTTGGGCCATTACAAATATTAGTCATTTAGTCTGTTGTAATATCTTATTGTAGTACGGGCGCAATAGCATGCTAAACTTGCTCGGTGCCATTTTCGTTTGATATATAGCTAACTAGGAATTAGGGGTGTAAAAGGACCGAGTTGGTTTAGGTTTTATCAAAACCAAATCAAACTCATTATATAGGTTTGAATTGGTTCGGTTTTTTCGGATTTTTTCTGTTAAATAAATATTATCCAATCTTGCTTTATTAAAGTTATAGATAAATTTTAATAAGTGAATATATTTTTATTAAAAATTTAAAAAAAAATTAACAAACATATGATCTATTAAATTATTCTTGTGGTAGAATTATTTTTTAGTAACACATAATAGTTTATTTTCTTAGTCGTCTAACAATAATTTTTGGTTGATGCACGCTTTCAAGGTTAACCGAATTTAACAATTAACATAAAAATCAATGTGAAGCCTCAATATGATATGTTTATGTAAAAAATTTATTTATTAAAATACCACTTCAAATTTAAAAAAGATATTAGAAATTTTGACATATGTATATGAAAGAACAAAGAGATGATTGACGCATTTCAATAACACATAATAAGAAATTGATACAATCTATTATTTAAAGTAAATAAAAATGAATGCACTTTATAGTTTTATTAAATATTAGATCCCATGAGAGGATCTCAAATATTTCTAGACATCTTTTAAATAAAATTTTATATAAAGTCTTAAAAGTATATAAAAATTTATATATTTCTATGTCGGTTTGGTTTCGATTTTTGTACTCAATACCAAAATAAATCAAACTAAGCCTAGTCGAATTTTTTAATCAACTTGGTTTGACTTTTTAATTTGGTACGATTTTTCTGTTCGATTTGAACACCCTACTAGAAACAAGTCTAATTGTTGTAAGAATGCAAGCACTTTCACCGAACTATTGGGACTTCAATATGGCCTTAGTGTGTCGACCCGCCAAATTCACTACTAATTTTGCCGCCTAATGTGCCTCAATTTGATTCAAACATGGATGCCAAGGTCCATGGGAACTTGGCACACAACATGGCAACACTTGGGAAGGTCAAAGACAAGCATGCAAGCCAATTAATGGAAGGAATTACGGGCAGCACAAAGTTTGGCGTGCTATTGCCCAAAGCCTGCCCATGAAAGGGACAGCCTGCACAAGTCAAAGCAAAACCGCCCATTTTGGGCAAGGACACAAAGTTGGCGCCCCAACCATCCTTTCCCCATTTAGTTAGGCAGCACTAGTGTGTCTTTCTTTGTAATACAATCCAACTAGTGGCTGATTAGAATATATACATGTATAAGCCTTTGTTAAGGCATCTCATACATTTTGTGATTTTCCTTTGTATCAAATAAATTCAAAAAATTGGCCTTGGCCTCCCAAACATTGTGTGCCTTTTACTTCATTATTTTTCCAGCATTTATGTGTGTATGTGTGTGTGTTTGCCTTAGCTTGAGCATGATTTTTTGCTTGTTTATTAGTTAGGACTCAATATTGGAGCAGCATATAGGATGTCTAGTTGTCTGCACGTAGCTTACTTAAGTTAAGCTCGTGACAAGTGGTATCAGAGCAAAGGCAAGAGACATGGCAAACAAAGTTGACGATGCTATTTTGGGCAACTTTTATAGGAGAGATGAGTCACCAACAAGAAAGAAGAAACAAAAGAAGGGAGAGACGAGCAAGGAGCGAGATCCTTCCTTGGGCGTAACAGGTGAGAGAATGACTTATGAGCCCACCCCACAACAGGTTAGCCATGGAGAGGAGGGTGATGGTTCTACCTCAAGCCATTTGGACATGCGAGTGGAGCTCACCAAGGTTGGTTTAGCTGCTTTAAAC
This sequence comes from Nicotiana glauca, assembly GCA_026770625.1. Lineage (NCBI taxonomy): Eukaryota > Viridiplantae > Streptophyta > Magnoliopsida > Solanales > Solanaceae > Nicotiana > Nicotiana glauca. Next base: position 53,974 of record MU679084.1, on the reverse strand, counting down.
CAACGTATTGAAGTTATTGAAGGCAATTTTGCTTCGCTTGAGTCTACTGCCTTAGAGGAGCTAGGAGACGTAAAGGAAGCTTTGGATCAATTGATCGAGGGGAAAAAGGAAGGACTTACCAACTTTGAGCTCAACCTGACCGAGACCGTATCAGCGTTGCACTGGGAAGTTTAAGCCCTAAAGCAATACTTGGTGGCAGCAAGACTTGCCAGTGGCACTGGTCATGTGATGGTTCATGAGACCAAGATCGAGGGCCCAAAAACCAAAGAGTTTAGAGGTGAGAGGAACGCTCAAGAAGTTGAGAACTTCATTTGGAAAATAGAGGACTACTATGAGCACCTCAACATCGTTGATGAGGCTGCCAAGATCTGGGTAACAATGATGTACTTAGCTAACACCACCATGCTTTGGTCGCGGAGAAAGAAAGCTGAGATAGAAAAAGGCACATGCTCCATCAAGAACTGGGAGCAATTCAAGTTTGAGCTGAAGCGACAGTGTTACCCAAAAAATGTCGTCAATGAGGCTCGTCGGAAGTTGAGAGAACTAAAGCAAACAACTTCCATTAGTGAGTACGTAATGGAGTTCACAAAGCTCATTCTGTAGATTCCAAACATGACAAGTGATGACTTGTTATTTTACTTCATGGATGGCCTTCAAAACTGGGCCAAACAAGAGTTGCAGCAACGTCAAGCCAAAGACATCGATAAAGCTATAGTCGTGGCTGAGTCTTTAAATGATTTTAAGACAGAAACCACAAAAGCAAAGGACACCAAAGGCAAGCACACCAAACCTGGAGGAGATCGTGCACATCATGATAAAGGCAAGCAAGTTGATGCAGTAGGTCATGATTTCAAAGAAGAAGGGAACCGTAATTCTCACTGGCGTGATAGGTACAACAAAAGAAAGAAGGCAAATGGTCTTCGCAATGCCTGCTGTCTTTGCAATGACCCCATTCATAGCTACAAAGATTGTCCTTCTTTGGGCAAGCTTAGTGCCTTAATTGCAGTTGAATGGAGGCAAGCAGAAAGTGTTGCACAAGTAGGTGAAGTTGTTGCACAAGAGTGGCATGATGTGGCTCATCTTGGCCACATGATTCTTGGTGTGTTGTTGACCAAAGAACCTACTTTGAAGCAGGTTGCTTGAGACAATCCTGACCTTGCTCAAAATGGTTCATACTTTACTTGGTGTTGTGATGGTCAAGGAGCCCAGATTAAGGGAGAAAGGATCACTGTTAGTGGATGCAAAGCTGAACGGACAACTTGTCTGCATCATGGTGGACACCGGTACGACACACAACTTTGTGAATGAAGCAAAGGATAAGTCACTTTGCCTTTAGTTTGGTCTCAACGGTTCTTTGTTGGAAACAGTCAGTGCCAACCTGACCAACGCGAATGGAGTTGCTCGCAATGTGCAGCTCAACTTTGGAGCTTGGCGGGGGAGTGTAAGTTTCTTTATCGCTCCCATGGACGTGTTTGATCTTGTGTTGGGTTTGGACAATTGGGATGAAGTAATGGCATTCATTTCCTAAGTCTTAACCAAATATATATTTGGGATCCAAGGGGTCCTTGTGTGGTACCAACAGTTCGAGTGCCACAAGTTGTGGGCCAACTATCTGCAATGCAGATTGTGAAGGGCTTCAAGAGGGGCGAAGCCACATTTCTAGCTGCTGTAACAGAGATTGAAGAGGACAAGGTTGATGAAGCCTTGCACCCGTGTGTGCAGCAGGTCCTTAATAAGAAAATGGACATCATGCCTGAAGAAATTCCCAAACGTTTTCCACCACGTAGAGAAGTACACCATTAGATTGAGCTGATTCCTAGAGCAAAGCCACCTGACATGGGTCTGTATCGCATGGCACTTCCAGAACTGGAGGAATTGAGGAAACAACTCAAAGAGTTTCTTGAGGTGGGACATGTCAGACCATTGAAGGCACCATTTGGAGCGCCAGTCTTGTTCCAAAATAAGCAGGATGGATCATTACGGTTGTCCATAGACTATCGTGCTCTCAACAAAGTCGCAATAAAGAACAAATATCCAATCCCTTTGATGGAAAATTTATTTGATCGTGTTGGCTAGGCCAAGGTTTTTAGCAAGATGGATTTGAGGAAAAGATATTATCAGGTTTGCATAGCTGAGGGTGATGAACCAAAGAAAATTCGTGTGACGTGTGATGGGTCTTTTGAATGGTTGGTGATGTTGTTCAGCTTAACCAACGTCACGCTACATTCTGCACAATGATGAACAAGATGTTCTATCCCTTCTTGGATCATTTTGTGGTCATATATCTTGATGATATTGTGATTTATAGAAGCTGTATGGAGGAACATCTTGATCACCTCCACAAAGTTTTCCAAGTTCTAAGGGAAAACGACTTGTTCGTGAAAAAGGAGATGTGTTCTTTTGCCCTGCCCCAATTGCAATTCTTCGGGCATATAATCAGTGAAGTATAGATTCATATGGATAGCAACAAGGTCACTGCAATTAGAGATTGGGAGGCCCTGACGAAGGTAACTGAGTTGCGGTCCTTTCTTGGCCTTGCCAATTATTATTGGCGATTCATTCTTGGCTATTCATCAATTGTGGATCCACTCACAGATTTGTTGAAGAAGGATCACTCTTGGGAGTGGACTGATTTATGACAGAGCACATTTGAGGGTCTTAAATCAGCAATTACGGAGGAGCCTGTTTTAGCCTTGCCCGACTTTTCTAAAGTCTTTTAGGTCCACGCGGATGCATCTAATTTTTCTATTGGTGGTGTCCTAATGCAAGAGGGCCATCCAATAGCATTTGAGAGTAGAAAACTTAATGATGTTGAGCGTCGTTACACTGTTCAGGAGAAGGAAATGTCGGTAGTAGTTCATTGTCTAAGAACCAGGCATCATTATTAGTTGGGAGATCATTTTATTGTTAAAACGAATAACGTGGCGACAAGTTATTTCCAGTCCCAAAAGAAGTTGTCACCTAAGCAAGCAAGGTAGCAGGACATCTTGGCGGAGTTTTATTATTCCTTGGAGTATAAACTGGGGAAAGTAAATGTTGTTGCTGACACGTTGAGTCGGAAGGCAGCGCTGTCACAAATTGATGCAATCAAGCAAAGGATGCAGCATGACCCGATGGCGAAGCAACTTCTTGACTTGGCCAGTCAAGGCAAGAAAAAGAAGTTTTGGGTTGAAGATGGGCTTCTTTACACCACCGGTAGGAGTATCTTTCTGCCTAAGTGGGGCAATCTTAGGCGAACATTGATCAAAGAGGGGTATGACACTTTTTGGGCAGGACATCCAAGGCAAAAGCTTAGCTTGGTGCTATTGGAGTCATCATATTATTGTTCGCATAAGAGGGATGCTATTGAAGTTAACGTCTGAACATGTCTTGTGTGCCAATAAAACAAAGTTGAACACAAGGTACCGGGAGGCTTACTTGAGCCTTTTCTAGTGGCAAAAAATCCATAGGATAGAGTCACAATGGACTTCATTACATTTTTGTCAAACTCGGAGGGCTTTGGCACAATCATGGTGGTGGTCGATCGATTCCCAAAGTATGAAACATTTACTACCACCATCGCTCATTGCAAAGCCAAGGAGGCAGCGTACTTGTTCCTATGGGACGTGGTAAAGTATTGGGGCATTCCAAAACATAACTTTTTGGAGAGAGCTTTTCAATTTGTTGGGATCGGAGTTGCACTTTTCCTCCAGTTTTCATCCACAAATGGAAAGGGTCAATGCACTCTTGGAGCTGTATTTGAGGCACTTTGTTAGTGCCAAACAAAAGGACTGGGCAAAGCTACTTGACACTGCCCAATTTTCATACAACTTGTAGCGTAGTGAATCAACCAGAAGGAGCCCTTTTGAGCTTGTAACGGGAAAGCAACCTAACACACCTCAGTTTTTGCCTGTGAGTGCAGAGTTAAAGAACTCAGGGGAATTTCACATGGCTAAAGCTTGGGAAGAGTAGGTGGATTTGGCAAGGTCTTATCTAGACAAGGCTGCCCATAAAATGAAAAAGTTTTCTGATCGGAAGAGGCATCCAGTGAACTATAGAATCAGGGATAAGGTGATGGTGAAGCTAAATCCCCGCCAGTTCAAATTATTGAAAGGCAAAAATCAAAGCCTGATTCGGCGCTACGAGGGGCCATTTGAAATTACTGCCAAGGTTGGAAAGATTTCCTTTTGAGCTGTACATGCCTCATCATTTGAAGATTTATCCCATCTTCCATGCTAGCCAACTCAAGCCATACCATAAAGATAAGGATGATGTAGAGCAGGGGCAGTCCAACAGTTCTCAAATTTTCATTACCCTTTCTGCAGGGGCGGACCTAGTGCATGAGCTACGGGTTCCCGGGAACCCAGTAACTCTTTCGTAAACCCTGTATTTATATTAAGAAATTTACTAAATAATTGTAAATATCTGACTGTGAACCCAGTTATTATTGTATATTATTATGAAATTACAGCAGGAACCCATAAGCCTCAAATCTTGAATCCGCCTCTGCCCTTCTGCCATTGACAAGAAAGTTGAGGCCATTATCGATCATCAATTAGTCCAAGGCAAAGGTTGGGGAAATTCAAGTGCCCAATATCTTTTTCATTGGAAGGGGAAATCACCCGAGGAGGCATCATGCAAAAAATACGAGGATCATGAATCAAGCTCGTGATTACTTAAAACTTTATGGCATCGCGGTCGTCGCCATTTCAAGTGGGGTAAAGTGTGCCGACCCGCCAAATTCACTATTAATTTTGCCACCTAATGTGCCTCAATTTGATTCAAACATGGCTGCAAAGGTCCATGGGGACTTGGCACACAACATGGCATCACTTAGGAAGGTCAAAGACAAGCATGCAAGCCAACTAATGCAAGGAAGTACCAGCAGCACAAAGTTGGGCGTGCTACTGCCCAAAGCCTGCCAATAAAAGGGACAGTCTGCACAAGTCAAAGCAAAACAGCCCATTTTGGGCAAGGACACAAAGTTGGCGCCCCAACCAGCCTTTCCCCATTTAGTTAGGCAGCACTAGTGTGTATTTCTTTGTAATACAAGCCAACTAGTGGCTGATTAGAATATATACATGTATAAGACTTTGTCAAGGCATCTCATATACTTTGTAATTTCCCTTTGTATCAAGTAAATCCAGAAAATTAGCTTTGGCTTCCCAAACATTGTGTGCCGTTTACTTTACTTATTTTTTAGCATTTGTGTGTGTGTATATTTGCCTTAGCTTGAGCACGAGTTTGTGCTTATTTCTTGGTTAGGGCTCAAGATTAGAGAAGCATATAGGCTATCCAGTTGTCGCACGTAGCTTACTTCAGTTAAGCCCGTGACATCAGTCTTGCATTGGTTATGAGAAAGTAGAAGGTAGCGATGGGAAAAGTTTGGGCAAACCTGAAATTCAAATTGAAATCCACATCCGCCTGGAATAATCTATGCCTACCTAAGGATGAGGGTTGGAGTGGGGGTCAAGAGAATGGAAGATATAACAGAGACTCTCAATTTGAAAGATGGTGGAGATTCAGGACACAACCATCTCTTTTGGCCACTTTCCTTAAAGCTAAATATCGCAAAAGAGGTCATTTGGTTACCAAAGTTCCTACTCCATCTGACTCTCACATTTGGAGAGATTTGATGAAGGGAAGGATCTAAGCAGAGCCAAATATTATTTGGAAAATTCAAGCAGGCAACTCTAGTTTCTAGTGGAATAACTGGATGGGCAAAGGTGCTTTGGCCAAGGTAGTTCAGGGACTTGGTAAATCTCCCAAGATTCTTATTAACAACGTCATCCACGAAGAAGCTTGGGACACCAACAAATTGGCAAACACTATTCCACATCACATGTTGTTTACTGTTACTAAGGTCGATATTGGTAATAAAAATTTCAATGACTTCCCAATATGGAACATAGCTGAAAATGGTCATTTCAATAATAACTCAGCTTGGCAATTAGTGATAATGAAAAAGCAGAAAAATAACTTCATTAGCAAGGTTTGCCACTAGTCTATACCTTTTAAAATCTCCTTCCTATCCTAGAGGTTATTTAAAAGGTGATTACCTTTTGATGATATCATTGGTAAATTTGGCACTAACATTGTTTCTATATGTTCTTGTTGTTCTTTGCCGCAAGTTGGAACTTTAGAAAATGTGTTCAATTGAAGCTAACATTTTTTCTATATGTTCTTGTTGTTCTTTGCCGCAGGTTGGAACTTTGGAAAATGTGTTCAATTGAAGCGATACAGTAAAAATCACATGGAATACAATTGGCAATCGAATGGGAATAAAGCATCAAATAGAACCGGTGTTGGAAACCTTCAAAAGGTGGTGGGAAACAAACTCCAAAAACAAGGTCCATAATTTGATCTTACAAATAACTCCAATAAAAATATATTGGGAGCTATGGAAACAGTGGACATCGTGCAAATATGGTAATCAGAAGAAGTTCCAACTTAACATGATGGCGCATCAAGTAATTTGGAATATCAAAGGAGCCATCTCGAAACTCATACCAACTTGGGACAACCACCACCCTTGGCCAGCTCTCTATCAAAGAATCGAAAAGCTGAAACCAATTCAAAGATGGAGTCAAGTTATGTGGTCAATACCAAATCAGGGAAGTATAAAAGTTAATACTGATGGTAGCTACATCAGAGAAAACAACAAAGCTGGTATAGGAGGCATCATAAGAAACAACAACGGGGATTTAATTATGGCATTCTCCATGACAGTTCAGTGCGATAACAACAATATTGCGGAGCTACTGAGTTTGGAATGAAATGGTGCAATGTACAAGGCTACACTAATTTTATTCTCGAACTCGACTCTATGGTGATTGCAAACTTGCTGATATATAGGGATACCAACAATCTAAAAATCAAACAACAGAATCATAGAATGATGCATATTATACAATAGGCCAACATAAGGGTAAAGCATTACTACATAGAAGGTAATCAAGTTGCAAATTGTCTTGAGAAATTGGCTTCTAGCTCGAGTAAAAGTATGACTATCAACTCATGTCAGCAGCTACCTAGATGCGCTAAAGGCTACTTCCTTTTGGATAAGTGGCAAATGTCCTATCAAAACCAAATACAACAAAGCTAATTTTTTTGTTAGTTAAAGATGTAATCTTAGCTACCTAGAAGGAGAACCCCTTTGTATATATCTCCTTCTGTTTATGTTTTGGGGTGATTGAATCACCAAATTGTATTATCTGAGGTAAGGCCTAGTCCCCTCACTGATCCTTTTTTGTGAATACAACTGCGCCTAGTATTGCAACTAGGTAATTACATTAAAAAAAAAACCACCACCACCACCACCACCACCACCACCCCCCCTAAATTTCTTATACGTTTGCAAAGATTCTTTTGGAACTTATATATTTCACTTATATTTAAGCAAACCACACTGAATTCAATATTTATCGAGCTGAATTATTTTACAACTTAAGTCTAAAAGTTCAATTTTGAAATAATTTTGTTTTTGTTCCTCTTTTTTTTCCTAAGTATGATATATAAAAGTAGGAGTGTAAAAAGAAAACTGACAAATCGTACCAAACCGACCGAGTCAAACCGAGAAATAAAATTCGACTATGGTTTGGTTTGATTTGGTTGTGTTAGAAAACAAACTCGACCATAATTGATTTGGTTTGGTTTTAACTGAAAAAAGTCAAGTCAAAGCCAAACCAACCTGATATTACATGAATACGTTTTAAAAATATTTTATACATAAAAATAACTATTGTGATGTAATTTATAAAAAAAATTGAAATTTTTCATAGTTCTCTCTTTTAATGTATTATTTGAAGCTAGAACTTAGAATTTTTGAATGGTTAAATATATTTTAATGGGAGACTAGAGGTATGGAGGCAGGACCTAGAGTCTAAAGGTTTCAACTTGAGTAGGACTAAGACGGAATATATGAAATGTAAGTTCAACGACGTGACGGGGGAAGCGGATGTGGAAGTCAGGCTTGACTCACAGGTCATCCTCAAGAGAGAAAGTTTTAAGTAATTAGGGTCAATTATCAACGGAGATGGGAAGATTGGCGGGGATATTACTCACCGTATTAGGGTGGGGTGGATGAAATGGAGGTTAGCGTTTGGAGTCCTGTATGACAAGAATATGCCACCGAAACTCAAAGGTAATTTCTATAGAGCGGTGGTTAGATTGGCCATATTGTATAGAACTGAGTGTTGGCCAGTCAAGAATTCACATATTCAGAAGATGAAAGTAGCAGAAATGAGGATGTTGAGATGGATGTGTGGGCACACTAGGCTGGATAAGATTCAAAATGAAGATATCCGGGAGAGGGTGGGCGTGGCTCCCGTGGATGACAAGATGCAGGAAGCGCGGCTTAGATGGTCCGGACACGTACGGAGGAGAATTCTAGATGCACTGGTTAAGAGGTGTGAGAGCTTGACTTTGGTAGGTATGAGAAGAGGTAGAGGGTGGCTTAAGAAGTATTGGAGTGAGATGATCAGGTAGGATATGGCGCGGCTTCAGATTTCTGATGACATGGCTCTTGATAGGAACGGGTGGAGGTCGAGCATTAGGGTGGTAGGCTAGGGGGTAGACGATAGTTCTTCCCTCTTTGTACCGGGTAGTCTGATAGAGTTTGGTGTAGGTTTGTTTGCGATCTATGTTTTGTTTACCTTGTTGTTTTGCATAGTTTTGTATTATCGTCCTTTCACTTCTTCGTTGTTGTTATCTTCTTTCTGGCATCTTTTGTTGTAATCAAATGCCTTTTCCCTTGTTTCTTTTCTGATATTGTTGTCTCTCCTGTTGAGCTGAGAGTCTGCCGAAAACATCCTCTCTACCCTTTTCGAGGTAGGGGTAAGGTATGCGTATACTCTACTCTCCCCAGACCCCACTAGTGGAATTTTATTAGGTATGTTATTATACTAATGCCAGAAAAAAAAAGGATCAATACTAGGAAGTAGGAATGACAATAGTATTGTATATTTATTCTATTAGTATTGCATTGGTTTAGGTAGTGAAAGTGCATAACCTATTTTTATCATTATTTAGTCATGTGACTAATACTTAGTATTTATTTTAGCATGATGACCTAGTAATTTCATATTATGTTTATTTTCATTATGGGTTCTTAATTAACAATATTTATTTTATGCGACTTGTTTAGTATTTTAGTGTAATCATGACTCATCTCATATTATTTTGTATTATTTTCCTGGAAAACATCTTATATAGTTTTATTCTACAAGGACCTAAAAAAATTAGAGCACGAATAATAGAATAGGTAAAGACCCCCCTAAACTTGATACTTTTTAATGAGTTTACACCTTAACTATATGTGATTTTAATTAACCCCCTTTTTCGGATTTTATTACCCCCCCCCCCCCACAACTTAGTAAAACTCTCTATCGTGTATACACGCGCCGTGTGCATGTAAATGCTTGCCGATGTGGCTGTACACATTAGAATAATTCGGCTATCCAATTAGAATAACCGACCCACCTAGAAAATTAATCCTCAAATTTAACCCATCCCTTTTACCATCGTTCATATGGTCGATAACATAGAAAAACTAGGTTCACCACTTCACTCCCAGATGATTGTGCGTTCTTGAGCTTGATTTTGTGAGTCGATAGGGTTCTCCATTGAGGCATTGCTAAAAGCTATTGTGGAGGATCTAAAAGCTACTGGGTATCTTTGATTCTCGCCAATATTTTTACTGTTTTCACTTTGAGTTTGAAGGTANTTTTATTCCCCCCCCCCCCCACAACTTAGTAAAACTCTCTATCGTGTATACACGCGCCGTGTGCATGTAAATGCTTGCCGATGTGGCTGTACACATTAGAATAATTCGGCTATCCAATTAGAATAACCGACCCACCTAGAAAATTAATCCTCAAATTTAACCCATCCCTTTTACCATCGTTCATATGGTCGATAACATAGAAAAACTAGGTTCACCACTTCACTCCCAGATGATTGTGCGTTCTTGAGCTTGATTTTGTGAGTCGATAGGGTTCTCCATTGAGGCATTGCTAAAAGCTATTGTGGAGGATCTAAAAGCTACTGGGTATCTTTGATTCTCGCCAATATTTTTACTGTTTTCACTTTGAGTTTGAAGGTATATGTGCCTCTTTCTGCTAGGTAAAATCAGGGCTTTTATTGATTGTGACTTTTGCATGCATGTTGATTAGGGTTAAATTAGGGCTTTTATGTTGTTTGTTAATTTGTGGGGGTCTTTACCGATTACTGTTTATTTGTAATCTTCTGTATATAATTTTACAAACTTCTGTCTTGAGAGTTATTTTTTCCTTTTTCTTATTGTTGTGTAGGGTGCTACTGGATACCAAGTATGTGAATCTAAGATGGAAAATTGGTGGGATATTGGTGAGTGAGGTAGGACCTCTATATGTTGGGAGTAGGGTTGAACATGTGACTAATGTCGAATGTGACCACTTGTAATATCAGAGCTATCTGATTATGCTAAGGATTTTGGGATTAAAAAGTTAGGGAAAAATTATATTATGAGTGTTAAGGGTGGCAGTTTGGTTGAATTAACAAAAGATAGGGATTTAATGGACCTTGTTATGTTATTAAACAATGGGGACACAATAGATATTTTTGTCTCTTCTGACTCATAATTTGAGGAGGTGGACGCTATAGAGAGTAGCCAAATAAGCCACGTGGGTGAGCCTTTTAATGCATCTTCTAGCACACAACAAGAAAATAGAAAATTTTTTATTCCTTGTGGTCCTCCTTTAAATACTACTGTAGCAAATCCAGATCTAGGGTTACCTACTCCTTTAAATACCACTCAAGAAGAAGATTCACCCATAGATTGGACTTCCTCTTCAGAGGAAGAAGAATTTGTTGTTGATGATGATATAGAGGGAATTGTTGTTGATTCTCAACAAGTAGAACCAGTTGGAGAAGAAGAAGAAATAGCATCTGGTGATGAATCTGAGAGGCCATTTGATTATGGAAGTGATGTCCATGAAGAGTTGAGGGTTGTTAAAGAAGATCTGAAGAAATATAGACAAAAGAATAGGAGAAAACTTAGGAAGGAAAAACCTGATGGATTTTTAGGTGAAGTTGGAGTTAATGAAGGTTATGAGAACATAGATCAGCACACAAAAAAAATATGAGAGACAAATTAGGAGGTGATGATGAGCCTTACTATGATAGTTCAGATCCAGATAGTTTTGAATCTGAATCAGATCTGGAAGGGAAGGGTGATCCTGTATCTGATGATGATGTAGATGATATGGGACAGTTAAGGGGAAGGAAAAAAATAAATAGAGTGGTTGATAATCCTTCTGCCAAAATTGCTACTTGGCAATTAGTGATGGTATTTGAGAATGTGAAGGAACTTAGAGACGCAGTTACCAAGTATGCTATAAAGAAAGGTATTCAACTAGTTAAGGATCCCAATGAGCCACATAGAGTTAGAGTTAAATGCAAAACTGGTTGTCCTTGGTTGTTGTTCGCTGGCAGGGAAGGTATGAGTGCAAACTTCACAATCAAGACTTACAATTCAAGACACAAATCCCATAAAATCACTTACAACTATCTGTGTAATTCAAAATATGTGGCAAAGTAGTTTAAAGATAGAATTACCTTACAACCTAGAATTAAAGGTTGGAAAATTCAGGATATGGTAAGAAAAAAGCTTGGTTTATATGTTGGTAAGGCTGTTTGTTTGAAGGCCAAAAAAATTGTGTTGAAAGAGATTATGGGGGATCATGTTGCTGGGTTTGGTAGGATTCTGGACTATAAGTATATGCTACTCAAAACAAATCCTGGTAGTACATGTGCAGTAAAATTGACAAACACAGATGATGGGAAGAAGCAATTTTTCAGTTTCTACATTTGTTTTGCAGCTATGAAGCAGGGGTTTATGGAGGGTTGTAGGAGATGTATAAGGTTAGATGGATGTTTTTAAAAGGGTGTTTGTAAAGGGCAGTTGTTGGCAGCAATAGCATAGGATGGGAATAACCAAATGTTCCCAATAGCTTAGGCTGTTGTAGGCATTGAAAAAAACCAAACATAGAGTTGGTTCCTCGGGTTATTGCAAACTGATTTGAACTTGGGAGATGGCAGGGAACTCACCATGATAAGTGACATGCAAAAGGTATGTACTACTGTTTTTTTATTTTTTTTTATTTTTTTGTTGTTTAAATATTACAATTTTTCTGTTTTTTTATTGTTTAAATATTACTATTTTTTTAATTTTTTGTTGTTTGAATATTACTATTTTTCTGTTTTCTTGCTGTTTCACTACTACTGTTTTCCTGGTTTAAAACACTACTGTTTTTCTGGTTTAAGTACTACTATTTTACTGGTTTAAGTACTACTGTTTTTCTGGTTTAAAATATTATTGTTATAAGATGATCTATTTTTCTGCTTTTAAGTATTACTGTTTCTCTGTTTTTATGCAGGGTCTATGTTTAGCTGTTGAAGAGATTTTATTTGAGTGTGAGCACAGAATGTATGTTACACACATTCTGGCAAATTAGGCTATAAATGGAGAGGGATTGAAAGAAGAAAAAGATTCTGGAGTGTTGTTAGATCAACATTTGAGTCTAAAATGAAAAGAAAACTAGATGATCTTGATAAAGTGGGTCATAACATTTGTGAAGACCTAGTTAAATACAAAGAAAGATTGTGCAAAGCATTCTTCCAAACATTCTTCAAGTATGACAGTGTTGACAATAACATGTGTGAAAGCTTCAATGCTTGGATATTGGGTCCTAGACACAAGACAATCATATCAATGCTAGAGGAAATAAGGGTCAAAGTTATGATTAGGGTAGCAATGATGAGAGAATTTGCTGAAACTTGGCAGGATGGTGTATCTCCAATGGCTATGATGGTGTTCAATACTAATGTTGAGAGGTCAATAAGGGTTGACTTCATGTTTAATGGAGATACTGTATTTAAACTCAAAGATGATCCATGCAAGTTCATTGTAGATTTAAGAACAAGTTGCTGCAGTTGCAGGTCTTGGGAACTTAAAGGCATTCCATGTCCATATGCTATAACAGCAATGCACTTCAAGAGACTTGATCCTTCAGAGCATATTGTACACTGATACAGGAAAGATACCTACATGAAGGCATATTCACACTTCATACAACCAGTTCCCAATATGATAATGTGGCCAAAAAGTAGGAACCTTAAGGTATTACCTCCTCCGGTTCAAAATATGCATGGAAGGCCAAGAAAAAATAAAAGAAAGGAAGTTGGAGAAATAAAAAGATCTGGAAAATTATTAAACAAGGGAATAATTATGACATGCTCTATTTGCAAAGCAAGTATTCATAATATGAGGAGTTGTCCAACAAGATCAACAAGTAATCAAGAGGTACCTTCCTACCTTCTTCCTTTATTACTATCTTCTTATTTATCTAAGAACTAATTTCTCATTTTCTCATATAATAGACTACTAATTGCTCACAACAATCAACAACAAAAACTCCACAAAAGAGAGGCATAAAGGAATCTGACAATGCATCTACAAGTAAGGCATCTACAAGTATTGGAGGAAAATCTGGGGGGCAAAAAGCCACTACAAGAGGCCTAGGCTTCAAGGACATGGTATATTTATTGCACAATCTGGTTTTACAAGTATTAATGTCAGTGTAATTTTTTTTTTTTTGTCCTTACATTTTATTTTCTAACTTAATATATGATATTATTGTCTAACTTTGAAATGTATCTTTTGGTTTGAATGTTATCAGCATGGTTTGCCTTCAGCCAGAAAGGTTTATACTGGCCCTTTAATTGATTCTACCCATGTTACTGGTGATATTGGATATAAGCCTTCTAAAGGTTTGAAATGGAAAGGGAAGAAAGCTGTGACTCAAAGACAACTTCAAGTCCAAGCGGCAATGGCTAGAATCAAGACAAGGTCTCAATCCAGTGGAATACAAATAAGATCTAAGGTTATGGGAAAATCTCCCTCCAAGAAGGCCACTTGAATTTTTTTAGTAGTTGGATGTAGTATTGAATATACTAAACTTCTTTTTTTGTTGAATTTGTCGGGTGGCTATTTTAGTTGAATTCATGGGGTGCCTGTTTTTTGTGGATACTGATGGTGGTACTAAACTATATTTTGTGAACTTGTTTGTCATGTGTATGTCTAGCTGTATATGGACAGCATAGTTTAACTCTATTGTTATATGTTAAATTTCGACATTCTTTGTCAAATTACTAGCTATGTTGATAAAATATTGTGACTGTGATTGGTTGTTTTTATGGATAGCAATGTCGAATAGCATATCATATTGCTTAACTTCTATTATATATTACCAGATAACCATTATTTGTACATGAGCACAGATTCAAAAGTAAACTGAAAAATAATAGAAACTTTAGCATTATTTCCCTCTTCGATAGTTTATTAATTTTTTTCAACAACCTAGAAATAACAATATTTGCTTGCTCCGAAAATGGAGGTTCATACCACTGAAAAAATCGACAAGAATTTCTTTTCGGATAAAGACTACATCCAAAGAATCGTCACCCAGGGTTTACAATAGTCCACGCAACTTTTAAAGGAGCTGGCTTGCCACATCTGCAAAACAACATTCATCTTCTATCTTCCAAGTAAAAAAATGGTTGTTATTTGGGCAAATAATAAGAGCCAAAATCTTAGGGGGGAATGGAATTTGGCTGGACAAAGATTGTGAGAAGATTGTGGCTGAAGACTTAGAAAGAAGCCAATAAATAGGGGTTGTTGTCGTTGGGGGAAACTATTATCATTAGGGAGGGTTCTAGGATTGGCAAAGGGAAATATTCAACTGATGCGGCAAAAAATATACTCCCCCACGCGCACTCAGTCATTTGAACCAACTTCCACTGTCATGTGGCAAGTTAGGGGGGTAATAAAATTCGAAAAAGTAAGCATATTGGGATAATTAAAATCACTGATAGTTAAGGTGTACACTTATTAAAAAGTGTCAAGTTTAGGGGGATTTTTACCTATTCTGCTTATATTTTATGCTATAAAGATTTTATCCGAAAAATCCAAAATACCTGAGAACGAAAAACCAGAGAAAAAATAAGATTGGAAAACCTGACTTTTGTTGGTTTGGTTTGATTTGCACATTTAAAAATTCGAGATATTTATTTGATTTGGTAATTGAAAACCCCGAGCCAACTCAATCTATACACTCGTATATGAAAGTTATGGCTCAAGAAGGTGTGCAAATGCACAAAAGAACAAATCAGAAATTTCCAAGAATGCATGGGCATACTTCGGTGTTTCTTTCATTCCCTTTATAAGGAGTATATAAATATGATTGAAGAGTTAGAAAAAATGTATAAATACATATGTGGTCTTTAGTCCCTTATGAATAAATACAACTGGTGATTTGTAGATCGGAAAAAGGATTAAAAATGCCTCTAAATTATTGGAAAAGATTTAAAAATAGCCTTCATCTATCTATTGGGTTAAAAATATCCCTCCATCCATCATTTTGGTTCACTTATATTTTTTTGACTGTCAGGTCAATGCTGAATTAAAAATAATTATTATTTAAATTTCACGTGGCAACTTCTTGTTGGTCGAAATTAAAACATCTAACCTATTAGAAAGACTAACTCATATCTAACCATTTTTCGGACAAACCCGCCCCAAACACTTGACCCGAATAAAAAGTTCAACTAAAAAAAGGACTACTTTTTAAAAAACGAAAATATTTTGTTAAAAACGAAAAATATTTTTTTTTTCAGATTTTACAAAGAAAAATTCAGTTTTTACAAAAAAAAAAATCTAGTTTTTACAACAAAAAAAATGGTTTTAAAAAAATAGAAAAAACTGAGAAAAAAAATATTTTCAAAAACGAAAATATTTTGTTGAAAATACTTTTTTAGTTTTTAAAAAACGAATTTTTTTTGTTAAAAAAAAAAATCAGTTTTACAAAAAATTTCCAGTTTTTACAAAAAAAAAAAGAAACTAAAAAAAAATTGTAAAATTTGAAAGTTTTTTGTAAAAAATGGAAAAAATAAACGAAGACTTTACTAAATTAGTGGATTACTGGTGCATTAGTTTTAAAAAATGAAAAATATTTTGTAATTTTTTTTAAGTTTTACAAAAAGAATAATAATTATTTTTAATTCAGCATTGACCTAACGGTCAAAGGGCATAAGTGAACTAAAAAAATGGACGGAGGACTATGTTTAGCCCAATAAGTGGATGAAGGATATTTTTAAACCTTTTCTAATAGATTAGGGCTATTTTTGACCCTTTTCCATTTGTAGATAGCTTGGGTTCAAGCTAGTGCATGTTGATTGTATTTGGAGACTCAAAGATATTCTCGTTTCACCACATTTTTATTGGATATTTTTTCAATATTTTGAATTATTAACTATTTTTAATTATTTATAGTATTTTTATATAGTTTTCAAATGTAACTTTTATTTCCAAAACTTGAATAATTTATGTTCGAATTTACAGTTAAACTTAAGTATTTTGACCCTCGTACTCCAAATTAATTATGTCAAGTAAAGTGGAACAGAGAAAATATTTAAATTGGACTTAGATAAAAATAGAAAATAGAATTAGAGAAATATGTCCTCAAGTTTATTTAGGAGGAGAAAGATATCCCTGAAATTTTGAAAAGACGCAAAAATACTACTCCATAAGATTAGTGGAATCATACAAATGTTTCCATTTCTAGATGATATATGCTTCTTACATTTTAGGTCTTAGTAACTTCATCAACTAATTTTCATCTTTATCTGATCCACAAGTTGATAGCAAAGAGAAATTTTACAAAGATTTTTGGTTATCTCCAGCTTTTAAAGCTTCATTTATGCAATTTCTACAACCTACTAATATAGTTATTCTGAACTTCAACATCTTATTCAAAGTTTAATTTGTCACTTAATTGCTTTAAACACTGTTGGTTACTCCACAATATATACAGCTTAACTTTTTATTGAAAAAGAAATTAAAAGAATTTACAAGTCGCTGTACTTTAATTTAAAGCTACCACTACGTCGAGCATTATCTAGGTTTCCTGTAGTATATATGGGCAAAAAGGCACGATACACTACACATTACACAATCGCCTTATGCTTTACTAATAATATTATTTTCCCTCATTATGATCCTTCAAAAATGTATTGTGCATGGTTCCTTATTCTTTAACTGCACCGTCAAAGAATGTAAAGGATTAATCATTCATCTTTAATCCCTAGTTTTAGGAATGAAATTTTTTTTTCATAGTCTAGAGCGTTTTTCTCTTTAACGAGAATTAGTGTATTCTAGATATCCGACGATAATTTAAATAAATTGGCTAGTTTCATGCCACACAGGTTTCTATATTATAATTTGTGCACCCAAAATATATATATGCTTGCAAAGTTGAAGTTCATCAAGTTGCCAAATGCCAATACTTCAACTTGCAATAGAAGAATCTGTATCTAGCCCCCACCACTCTCTACGGATACGTACAAATAACAAATCTTTTATACACAATGGGTAGACGGATATATCGTCTATAAATAGAAATCTTCACTAGAAACTGATGAAACACAAAAGCAAAGCATTTCCTTTAATACACTACTAAAGTATATATACCAAATTGTATTGGGGAAAAATATATGTATAAATGAATGAGGATAAGACATGACACGTGGAATCATCAAAAGGTTATAATTGGTCAAAGAATCGTAGACTGGTGCGATGAAAAAAAGGTGCGAGACAAAAGAATAAAAAAGAGATACGGGATCAAAATGGAGTGTCGAGACACGTAGACTGGTCAAATGGTCAAAGAATTACAACTAGCCAAGAGGCACGAGTTGCAACAGATACGAGCAAATGGCAGAGGAAGAGGCACGGGCAGTTATTCAAATAACTCAGCACCCGTACCTGTCTAAGTCATTTATATCCGAGAATCAAAAGGAATAAATCTGACAATAGAAAAGAGTGCAGATACGGCATTTAATAGGCATTAAATGTAGAATACGTTAGAGAATTTGTATTGAATGTAATGATTATGTAACGTAGCATTCAATGTCATTAATTACTCATAATAGCCTCATTGCCTCATTATAATTTGGGCAAAACGTATATCTCCAAGATGTCTATAAAAGGGAGATATCTGATCAAATGTAGGGACACGGAACATCATTGAAATATACTTTGATTTACAAGCTTTCATATCTGAGTACTTGAAAATTCTTTTCTCTATTTATTTTTCGATTATCAATAACCTGATTCTTCTATTTTCCAGATTTGACTAAAAATTTATTTTTTGGTTGAACAAATTGGTTCTGTTACCGAGAATCTGATAATCAACGTTATTTCTACTTGATTTTCTTGGTTCACATCAATCATGTCGAACAACAACGACAACACCCCAGGACTTCCAGAAATTCAGAAAAACCAACAACTTCAAGGAAGTTCTCCACGAGATTCACCACAAGGTTCTCCACAAAGCTCCCCACGATGATCTCGTGAAGGCACTCCCGATGGGTCTCAGGCAAATGAACAGGATCAACTCAACAATGTCGAAGATATGAATGAGGCGTTGCAAAAAATAATTGCTTCTCAAGTTAACAAAGCTCTTCAAGCCTTTGTTAACCAGTTACCTGTAGCCCCGCCAACACCAACTCCAAACAATAACACTCTATAGAACCCCCGCTCCGGACTGGTTAATTCAGGAAGTGGAGGAACTCCTAGTGAAATGCAAGAAGGAGACCCAGGTAATCAAGCTAATTCTGATTTACAAAATCTCGTACAAACCTTGCAGAAACAGCTTAAGGAGAAAAATGATCGTATAGAACAAATACCCGGGGTGCCGCCCGTGATCAAAGGAGTAGACATAGACAAATATTCTCAACAACCATGGAAGCCAAGTGCCGCCCCCTCTCAATTCTAAAGAAATTTAAAATTCCTGATATTCCAAAGTACGATGGAACATCAGACCCAAGAGATCACGTCACTGCATTCACCACAGGTATCAAAGGGAATGACTTGACTAAGCAAGAAATTGAATCAGTCCTGGTCAAAAAATTTGGTGAAACACTCACCAAAGGAGCTTTAACCTGGTATTCTCTTTTACCTGAAAATTCTATAAATTCTTTTGCCGAGCTTGCAGATTTGTTTATTAAAGCACATTCGGGAGCTCAAAAAGTTGAAAAGAGGATGGAGGACATCTTCAAAATCAAGCAAGGGAATTCCGAGTTATTGAGGGAATTTGTAGATAGATTTCAACGAGAAAGAATGTTGCTACCACGAGTACCTGACAACTGGGCAGCCATAGCCTTTGCTAATAATCTAAATGAGAAAAGTTTAGAAGCCACGAGGAGACTCAAAGAAAGCCTTTGGAAATTCCCAGCAACAACGTGGAACGACGTCTACAATAGGTATAGCACGAAGATGAGGATCGAGGAAGATATTATCTAGCGACCGAAAACATATGAGAAAATAAGTTCAAGGCGTGTAGACAATGAAAGGAGATCTGGAAAAATAGGTACGATCCTTATATGGGACATGCGGGTAAAGACTCAAGGTCAAAACAAGAAAGTACGATCATAAGCCTAGACATAGAGAATCAGGCTCTTCATCAAGGTTCAACAATGATCGAGGCACACGTGGACAGCGAAATGATGATAGGAGTTTGAAGGCAAGGTTTGGTGGTTATATTTTTAATGTAATCACTTTCGAGCTCGTGGCTATTTTAAGAGGCATGGGAGATAAGGTACGGTGACCGAAGGAGATGAGATCAAACCCAAGTAGAAGAAACCGTGATCACTGGTGTGAATTCCATAATGATCACGGGCATAAAACCGCAGATTGCAGATTTCTACAAAGTGAGGTGGATCATTTGTTAAAGCAAGGATATCTCACTGAATTATTCAGTGAGAAAGGTAAAAAAGCATATATGAAAAATAGATAGTAGCCCCCGAAGCCACCTTCTCCGAAACGGACAGTCAACGTTATAAGTGGAGGAGAAGATGTCAATGGTGTCTCGTATACTACAGCAAATAAAATATCCAAAATGATGATCACTCATAGAAAGCGGTTACGACACGTGTTGGAGGAGCAGAATATCACGTTCAGCGATGCAGATGCAGAAGACCTCATGACTCCACATAACGACGCACTGGTAATATCATTACTCGTACATGATACTAATGTCAAACGTGTTCTGATTGATCCAAGTAGTTCAGTAAATATTATCTTGATACGAATGTTACGCAAAATGTAAGTTGAGGACAAGTTGCTTCCAAAAGCATATACTTTGTCAGGGTTGATAATTCTAGTGTCATAACCAAGGGCGAAGCGATCCTTACCACCTTTGCAGAAGGTGTTGTCAAAGATACTAAGTTCCAGGTGGTAGATTTGGAAATGGCTTATAACATAATTCCTGGGAGGCCATGGATCCATGATATGGATGTTGTACCGTCAACATTGCATCAAGTTATTAAATTTCCCTCGCCATGGGGAATTTGCTAGATCAGAGGTGATCAACAAACATCCAGGAGTATAAACTCCGTTGTAGATTCAACTGTTCAAAGCGAAGCCAAATAGCAATTACAAAATTCAGTTAAGGAGAGAACAGTTTCAACCTTAACTGAAGAAGGAAAATAGACGTGGATTCAAGGCCTGACACTATTCCAGAACTAGAGGAAAATGAGAACATTAAAACGACGATTGAAGATTTAGAGGCTGTAGTTTTATTTATACACTAGCTCGAGAGGAAAGTGTATATAGGAGCAAATCTCAGCCCAAAGGTAAAACGTAAGTTAATTGAATTTTTAAAAGATAACGCATATTGTTTTGCTTGGTCCCATTCTGACATGATAGGAATACCACCGGAGGTCATGACTCATAAATTGAATGAAGACCCATCATATCTCCCAGTCAAGCAAAAGAAACGAAAGCAAGGGGCTTTTAAGAATCAAGTGATTCAGGAAGAGGTTCAAAAATTGCTCAAAATAGGGTCAATTCGTGAGGTAAAGTATCCTAACTGGTTGGTTAACACTGTTGTGGTTCCTAAGAAGAATGGTAAGTGGCACGTATGTGTGGATTACACTGATCTTAATAAAGCCTGTCCGAAGGATTCTTTTCCTTTACCATATATAGATCAGTTAATTGATGCTACTGCAGGACATGAACTATTAAGTTTTTTAGATGCATACTCAGGTTATAACCAAATCAAAATGGATCCAGAAGATGAGGAAAAAAATCTTTTATAACGAACAGGGGGACTTATTGTTATAAAGTAATGCCCTTTGGTCTTAAATATGCTGGTGCAACGTATTAGAGGTTAGTTACTCGAATGTTTCAAGAACATTTAGTTAAGACCATGAAAGTTTATATAGATGACATGTTAGTTAAGACTCAACATTCAGAGGATCATCTATCACATTTATCTGAAGCATTTAAAATCTTACAAAAATATAATATGAAATTGAACCCAGAAAAATGTGGATTTGGTGTGGCATCAGGAAAAATTTTGGGTTTTCTTGTTTCTAACCGTGGTATTGAAGTGAACCCAGCTCGGATTAAAGCTATTGAAGAAATTCCTGATGTACTTTCAAACAAAAAAGAAGTTCAAAGACTCACGGGAAGGATCGCGGACTTCGGAAGATTCATCTCAAAGTCATCAGAAAAATGTTTTAAGTTTTTCTCAGCCCTTAAAAAACAAGATCACTTTGAGTGGAATGAAGAATGTCAACAAGCACTTAGGAACTTGAAGACATATTTGGCAAACCCACCACTGTTAGCAAAACCTAAGGTTGGGGAAAGACTTTTTATCTACCTTGTAGTCTCAGAAGTTGCGGTAAGTGCAGTATTGGTTCGAGAAGAAGAAGGTAAACAATCTCCTATTTATTATGTTAGTAAATCTTTGTTAGATGCGGAGTCACGTTATCCACAATTAGAAAAATTAGCATTAGCTTTATTTTGAATTATTAACAATTTTTTGACTAATGATTTTAGATAATAGGCAAAACGGTTACCCGTACTAAATGATGAGTCACTACCTGTAAGACAAAATGGAATACACTAAAATTCCAGTCCTACTGTTACAATAATTCTGATAGAAACATACACGGGTAAAGCAGTCTTCATCTATAATCATACCCCCGAGTCCCGTACGTATTTCCTTTTCAGGAAAGGGGCCAGATGGAGGAAACTATCAAGTTCTCGAGGCTTCATACTTCAACACTCAAACACTTGGGGGACTACATAGAATATACAGTCACGTGTATATAAAAGGCAAAGAAGATGGAGTAAAATCAAGCCTAAAAGAAGTCAAGTGCAGAGTGGAAGCTAAAGAAGTCATGACATTCCATCATAGTATTCTTTCCCATGAGAACAATGGAATCACCTCTCAAACCCTTCCTAATTAGGGTGAAGGCTGTATATGAAAACGGGTTATAAGGAAAAAACCCAGTATCTATTGTTCTATTTTTTGCGAATCTGTTACAAGAAAAACAGTTACGAAAAAGTTATAGATGTAATTCAAATACATGTAAGGAATGATTTACAACTTGTCAAAGTTCATGAATAAAAACTTGTTCAAGTTATTCCAGATGAATATGTATGTTCCTATTTCTTATATCGTATAAAAAACCATTATGAAGTTGAGACGTCCTCTTCATCAAGTATCAATATATAAAAGGGGCCTCTTTTATAAAACTCATGTTATTTAATCGTGTGAATAATGAAAGCATTTTCAGAAAGTAAAAATGCAATCTATTCTTTAAGTCCTAAAAAAATAACAGGCATGAATAAAACAGACGGAAGTTTGAAAAAACGAACTTCTTAAATATTAAAAATCAAGTATAAAACTTGATCATCGAATCAAAAGTGCCCCTTAAACAAAGCTTGGGGACTTGAAGTCTTAAAAAACTCTAAGTCAGGAGTTTAACTACAAAAAGTTATTATAAAAAAACCAAAAACTTTGAACATAGACTTCCAGAGGGGCACCTGCAAAAAGGGGAAACCTCAAATTACAAAAAAGAACCTTTTATGGTAAAAGAACTTAAGCGGGATCATTTACAGGCTCAACTGCATTTGCATCATCAACAGCTAAGAGTTGATATTCAGTCATGGTATTGGCAACATCCACGGGCAAAACCCCAACTTGACTAATGACGATAGGCGCGGAAGAACTTAAAGAAAGTGCAACACTAGCAGTGATCTCATCAGACACAAGAGTCTTAGGAACAGCAGACACGGGGACTTCAGATACAGGAACTTCATCTATGGAAGCTTCAACCAAAGCAGTCTCAATTAAAGAAGTTTCATTTGAAGGAACCTCAATCAAAGAGTTTTCAACTACGGGAAGACTAGTTTCAGGAGATGAAAAATCCGGTGGCTGTTGTGCTCTCTCAATGGCTTCATTTACCTTATCCAACTCGGATTCAAGGTTAAAATCTTCCTGGCTCACCTCTACCAAAGTGTCACGGCGGGTCTTGAGAAAAGTCCAACTCACTTCAATGTTGGAGGATTCCTCGAGAAGTTCATAATCCTTCTCCCAGGCCGTAACTTCGTTCTTGAGCTCCTCATTCTTAAGCAAAATAGAATCATGAGATGACTGCAATGAGGTGTGAGAATTTTCCAAAGCACGAACTTTGTCTGTAGAGGCTCGCAAATCCTCTTGTACTCGAGCAAGCTCTTGTGCCACCCCTTCTGCATGTATTTCCTTCTGAGCTAACAAAGCTTTTAGAGCTTTATTTTCATCAGCAACCATGGATAATTTCTCCGCAAAAAGTTCTTTTTCTCTCTTAGACTGATCTGAAGTAGCCTTGACCGTTGCCAATTCAGAGGTAAGAGTTTGGACTTGTTTCTCTAAGGAACTTTTTCTTCTCTCCAAAATGTCCATATCAATCTGCGAACTTTCATACTGGCCTTTCCAATTGTTGGCCTCCAATTGAGAGTCACGAGCAGCTTCTTCTGCATCGTGAGCAGTTTTCTCCAGGTCACGAGCCAGTTTCTCTAAAAGAGGAACTCGATTCATAAGCTCGGTACCAATGAGGTTGACCTGTTCATGTGAAAGATATAAGATTAAAAATTCCTAAAGAAAAAAGAATCTTGATAAAACAAGAGATTAAGGGGTACCTTCAAACTGGCATGAACAATGTCATTCAAGAGAGTCATATTACTATGACTCTCTAGTTTTGCTTTCTCAGTGGGACCAATCAAAGGTTTGAGCCAGGTATCGGCTTGTCCAGATTTCCTCAAGAGACTGCTATTAGCAGGAACTTCAATGGTAACACTCCTCATAGTGGAACTCTTACTCGAGGAACCTACTTCTGTGTGATGAATTATGGGAGGAGTGATTGTCGGAGAAGGGACAGTAGAGAAAGGAATAGAAGTAACAGATGAGGGAGGCAGAGCAACAATCACAGGAACGGTAGATGAAGACAAGGGAAGTTCATCCAAAACCGGACCTAAAGGACCACTACTAAAACCACTGATAAAAAGCTGGTTTATAGAGTCAACAGTATCAGACGGGGGAGAAATGTCATCATCAGGAATAACCACTGGAACAACGACAGGTTCGGAAAGGGGCAGGTCAGGAGAGATATTGATCTCATCATCAGAAACAATTCGTCTCCTGGCTCGTGGTCTAGTTACCAAGGAGCCCTCACCCTCTCCTTCAGAATCATCTTCAAGGACTGATTTTCTTTTCTCAGATCTCGGGGGAGCTGAAATATCTTGATTTGATCCTAGGAATATGTCTTGGCCACGAGATGCCAAGACACCTTCAAGAGTAACTCCTCGAGTGGCAAAACCTAAGAAAAGGAAGGTTAAAAAGCCAAGACAATAGAAATACTTAAGGTAAAAAAAAACACAAACTCTTACCATGAGTCTTTGGTTTCCAACCGTAGCGACTGGAAAGGATTTTCCACGTCCTACCTTCCATTGGTGCAGCCTTCAAAAGTTTTTCTACCCAACCACGGATATTGGATACGGGTTCAACCATGCCCATGGTTGCTGAAAAAGAAACACAATAGTAAAAAATAGGTAAGGTAGAGAATAAAAAGGCACGGGGATATTTAATACTTACGTGAAAAATTCCACTTCTCTGGGAAGCGGATATTTCTTTCACCGACTAAACCCACGGTGGGAGTAGAAACATACCGAGCATACCAGCCCCCATCTTTATCATCTTCAGGATTCACCAAGACTTTTTTTCTCCCGGCTGCTAAACCAAATATTCCGTTTCAGAAAAACCTAGGAGAGTAGAGGTGAATTAAATGGGGGAAAGTAAAATCTACGTTGGCCTTACTAGCAAGATGCCTCAAGCAGGCAACAACTCGCCATACTATTGGTCCAATTTGACCCAAGCAAACATCGAAGAAGCGACAGAAGTCTAGAATGACCGGATCGATGGCTGGTTTGAACCCTAAAGTAAATGGGTAGGTATAAACAAAGGAATAACCTATAATATAAGAGGTGATTCTTTGATTTGGGTTAGGAATAATAATTGGAAAATCTTCAGCCCAATGACACTCCTTCCTAACTATGGGCGCCAAAGCACTTGTGATTAGAGTGGGATAAGGATCGGCACGATCTAGTGAAGCAACTTGTGTTTTTAGGGATTCTTTATCATGGTGAAAAGAAAATTCTGTGGGAATAATTTCTTCCACCAAGGGTTCACGCAGTGGCTCAGAAGAATCCTTACTTCGAGAGGAACCCCATTGAGAATGCGAACCCCTGGTTCCAGAAGAAGGACCAGAAGCAGAAGGAGGCGTTGAAGTGCTACCATGAGTGGAGCTTAAATTGCGTAATCTGCCTCCTCTTCTATGTCTTACAGGAGAATTAGGAAAATTATCTCGAATGGGAGTTTTTCTAGGGTTAGGATTTGATGAAGTCATGGATGCAAAAGTTGAATTAAAGCAGAGAATAATGAAGAAAATTTGTAAGGCGGAAATGTTCGCTTTAATTTATGAGGAACAAGACAAAAAGAGAAGCTATATTTATACTATTGGAAAAAGTACGATGATGAAGAAACCATAATAATGGTAACTGATACTTCGTGAAAAATGAAGGCAAAAATAAAGTCTAAAAAAGTGTTGTAAAATAGTACAACCAAAGAGGAAGCAACACGTGTCTAGTGCATTAAAAGAAAGTGACAGTTGAAGCATCAACTTTATCAGAGTATTAATGGTGACAAAAATTCTCCTTTTATGAAATCAACTTCCCAAGTATTCAAACTGATGAATAAATGGAAAGTGGGGGACTATCTGTATTGGGGAAAAATATATATATAAATGAATGAGGATAAGACATGACACGTGGAACCATCAAAAGGTTATAATTGGTCAAATAATCATAGACTGGTGCGATGAAAAAGAGGTGTGAGACAAAAGAATAAAAAATAGATACGGGATCAAAAAGGAGTGTCGAGACACGTAGATTGGTCAAATGGTCAAAGGATTACAGCTAGCCAAGAGGCACGAGTTGCAACAGCTACGAGCAAATGGCAAAGGAAGAGGCACGGGCAGTTATTCAAATAACTCAGTGCTCGTACCTGTCTAAGTCATTTATATCCGAAAATCAAAAGGAATGAATCTAACAATAGAAAAGGGTGCAGATACGGCATTTAATAGGCATTAAATGTAGAATATGTTAGAGAATTTGAATTGAATGTAATGATTATGTAACGTAGCATTCAATGTCATTAATTACTCATAATAGCCTCATTGCCTCATTATGATTTGGGCAAAACGTATATCTCCAAGATGTCTATAAAAGGGAGATATCTGATCAAATGTAGGGACATGAAACATCATTGAAATATACTTTGATTTACAAACTTTCATATCTGAGTACTTGAAAATTATTTTCTCTATTTATTTTTCGATTATCAGTAATCCAATTCTTCTATTTTCAAGATTTGACTAAAAATTTATTTTTTGGTTGAACACAAATATCTCAATACCATGGCCTTTTAATTTCCACAACTTAGCACTTTCTTCATAGCTACAGCCACACATGCCCATGCAATATTAACTATAAATGGTCAAAATGTGTTAGGTTTACAAGTGAATGGAACCCTAGCTTGTTCAGCAACTGGTAACTTACCAGGAACTGCCATTGCTATTTGCAATATTAATGGAACTCCAACTGTGGTTGCTGCTGTTGCTACAACAAATCTCAATGGAGTTTTTGTTGCTTTAATAACTAACTTAAACGGCCTTAACGCGAACTCCCTATGTAACTGTTTAACCAAAAAATAGACTTTTTAGTCAAAGCTAGAATTTAGAAGAATCGGGTTACTGATAATCGAAAAAAGCAAATAAAGAAGAGAATTTCAAAGTACTCAAATGTGGAAGCTAGTAAATCAGAGTGTATTTCAATAGTAACTTGTGTGTCAATTGATTACATATTTCCCCTTTTATAGATCTTTTTGGGAATCTTTAGGAATGTCCGTTACATCTAAGTCATAATGAGGCTATTATGAATAGTTAATGACATTAAATGTTACGTTACATAATCATTACATTGTATAAAAATATTCCTTAATGGTTCCAGCATTTATTACTTTTGAAATGTCGTATTTCTACCTTCTTCTTTAGCCCGGTTCATTATTCTTCCCGTTGCTCGTAGGTAATTGAACTTAAATAGGTACGGGGTTGCTGAGAATCTTATCTCGTACCTTTTTTAACCTTCTGTCTCGTACCTCCCTTGTTGTCCTTTTGTATCGTGCCTCTTTTTTTTGTCCGAACCAGTCTATAATTCTTAGACCAATTATCACCTATTGTTTATGACACGTGTCATGACACGTTACCATTCATTTATGCATACAATTTTTCCCAATACAAATAGTCCCCCCACTTTCCATTTATTCATCAGTTTGAATATTTGGGAAGTGGAATTCATTAAAGGAGAATTTTTGTCACCATTAATACTCTGACAAAGTTGACGCTTCAACTGTCACTTCTTTTTAATGCACTAGACACGTGTTTCTTCCTCATTGGTTACACTGTTTTGTAACACTTTTTGAGGCTTTCTTTTCAGTTTCACTTTTTACGAAGTATAAGTTATCATCATTGTGGTTCCTTCATCATTGTACTTTTTCCCAATAGTATAAATATAACCCCTCTTTTTGTCTTGTTCTTCATAAAGCGTATTGAACACTTTTGCTTCGAATTATTTCTTGCTTTGCTTCAACATTTACATCCATGGCTTCTTCGAGTTCTAACCCTAGAAAAACTCCCATTCTGAATAACTTCCCTAATGCTCCGATAAGGCATAGAAGAGGAGGTAGATTACGCAACTTAGGTTCTGTTCGTGGTAGCACTTCAACTCCCCCTTCTAGTTCTGGCCCTTCTTCTGGGACCAGGGGTTCGCACTCTCAGAGGAGCTCTTCTCGATATAGGGATTCTTCTGAGCCACTACGTGAACCCTTGGTGGATGAAATAATCCCCACTGAAGTTTCCTTTTATCACGATAGAGAATCTCTAAAAACTCAAGTTGCCTCATTAGACCGTGCCGATCTCTATCCCACTCAAATTACAAGTGTTTTAGCACCCGTAGTGCGAAAGGAATGTCATTGGGCTGAAGATTTTCCTATTATCATCCCTAATCCAAATCAAATAATTACCTCTTACTTAATAGGCTATTCCTTTGTTTACACCTACCCCTTAACTCTGGGGTTTAAACCGGCCATTGACCTGGTCATTCTAGACTTTTGTCATTTTTTCGACGTGTGCTTGGGTCAAATTGGACTAATAGTTTGGCGAGTTGTTGCCTGCTTGAGGCATCTCGCTAAAAGAGCAGATGTGGAATTTACTTTCCCCCACTTAATTCACCTTTATTCCCCTAGGTTTTTCCGAAACAGTGTGTTCAGTTTAGCAGCTAGGAGTAAAAGGGTCTTGGTGAGTCCTGAAGACGATAAAGAGCGCGGCTGGTATGCTCGGTATGTTGCTGCTCCCACTGTGGGTTTATTTGGTGAAAAGAACATCCATTTCCCAAAAAAGTGGAATTTTGCACGTAAGTACTAAATACGCCCTTGCCTTTTTATTTTCAGCTTTACTTATTTTTCATTATCTTGCTTCTTTTTCTTCTCAGCAACCATGGGTATTGTTGAATCTGTATCCAATATCCGTGGTTGGGTAGAAAAGTTATTGAAAGTTACTCCAATGGAAGGTAGAACGTGGAAAAGCCTCTCCAGTCGTTATGGTTGGAAACCAAAAACTCATGGTGAGAATTCTCGTCTTTTACCTTACCTATGTTTAATTATCCTCGTTGTCATGGCTTTTAACCTTCTTTTTCTTAGGTTTCACCACTCGAAGAGTTATTCCCGAGGCTGTTTTGGCATCTCGTGAGCAAGATATATTCTTGGGATCTGCGGATCAAGATATAGCTCCGAGATCTGAGAAAAGAAAATCGATCTTAGAAGATGATTCTGAAGGAGAAGGTGAGGGTTCTCTGATAACGAGACCACGAGCCAGGAGACGTATTGTCTCTGAAGATGAGATTGATGTCTCCCCTAACCTGCCTCTTTCTGAGCCTGTTGTTTCTCAGGTGATCATTCATGATGATGATGTCTCTCCTCCGTCTGACACTCTTGATGTGATAAACCAGCTTTTTATCAGTGGTTTTAGTAGTGGCCCTTTAGGACCGGTTCTAGATGAGCTTCCTCTGTCTTCCTCTACCTCTACCATTCCTGTGATTGTTTCTTTGCCTCCCTCATCTATCACTTCCATACCTTCCTCTACTACCCCTTCTTTAATAATTGCTCCTCCCATAGTTCATCACACAGAAGTGGGTTCCTCAAGTAGAAATTTTGCTATGAGGAACGTGACCATTGAAGTTCCTGCTAGTAGCAGCCTTTTAAGGAAGTCTGGGCAAGCTGACACATGGCTCGCACCTCTGATTGGCCCTATTGAGAAAGCTAAACTTGAGAGTCATAGTAATATGACTCTCCTGAATGACATTGTGCATGCCAGTTTGAAGGTATTCTTTAGTTTATTGTTTTATTAAGACTTTTGCTTTGGGAGCCTTAACCTTATCTCCCTTTTTTGTTTATTTATATGAATAGGCCAACCTCATTGGTACCGAACTTATGAATCGAGTTCCTCTTTTAGAGAAACTGGCTCGTGACCTAGAGAAAACTGCTCATGACGCAAAAGAAGTTGCTCGAGGTTCTCAATTAGAGGCCAAAAATTGGAAGGGCCAGTTCGAGAGCTTACAGATTGATATGGAAAATTTAGAGACAAGAAAAAGTTCCTTGGAAAAACAAGTTCAAATTCTAACCTCTGAATTGGCAACGCTTAAGGCTGCTTCAGACCAGTCTAAGAAGGAAAAAGAACTTCTTGAATTTTCCTTTTTGGAGCAGTTGTCCAAGGTTACTGAGGAGAATAGAGCCTTAAAAGCTTTGTTAACTCAAAAGGAGATGCATGCAGGAGAGGTAGTACAAGAGCTTTCTCGAGCACAAGAAGAATTGCGAGCCTCTGCATACAAGATCCACGCATTGGAAAATTCTCACTCCTCACTACAATCATCTTATGATTCAGTTTTACTTAAGAATGAGGAACTCAAGAGTGAGGTTACTGCCTGGGAGAAAGAATATGAACTTCTCGAGGAGTCATCCAATATTGAAGTGAGTTGGACTTTTCTAAAATCTCGGCATGATACCTTGGTAGAGATGAGCCAAGAAAATTTCGACCTTGAATCTGAATTGTCTAAGGTGAATGAAACTATTGAGCGAACACAGCAGCCACAAGATTTTTCATCTCCCGAGACTGGTCCTCTCGTAACTGAAACTCCTTTGGTTGAAACTCCCGTAATTGAAGCTTCTGAAGTCCCCATGTCTACTGCATCTGAAGTCCCCGTATCTGTTGAGATTGCCACAAGTGTTGCACTTCCCTTAAGCTCATCCACACCTATTACTGCTAGTCAAGTTAAAATCTTGACCATGGATGCTGACACTACTGTCACTGAAGATCAATCTTAGCTATTGATGATGCAATTGCAGTTGAGCCTGTTGATGATCTTTCTTCAATTCTTACTTCTTAAAGAATTTTTGTAATATGAAATTTCCCTTTTCGCAGGTGCCAGTTTGGAAATCCATGTTCAAATTTTTTGGTTTCTTATGACAATTTTTGTAACTAAACTTCTGGCTAGAAGTTTAAGAGTTTAAGTCCCCAAGCTTTGTTTAAGGGGCACTTTTTGTATGAACAATTTCGATGACCAAGTTTTATACTTGGTCTTTAGTATCATGAATTCTATAGGGTCCTTCCCAAGTTGGACTTAGTTTACCTACGTTGGCTGCCTTTGTAGATTGAAAAACCTTTTAAGCACAAAGTCCCCAATTTTGAAGTATCGCAAACGTGCTTTCCTGTTGTAATCTTGTTCGATCACTTGCTTTTGAGCGGCCATTCTTATTAACGCAGCCTCTCTTCTGCCTTCCAACAGATCTAATTGACCCGCATCTCTTCATCATTGGACTCTTACGTTGCTTGTGAGAACCTCGTGCTTGGCTCTCCTATCTCAACTAGGATTAGTGCCTCAGCCCCGTAAACCAAAGAAAAGGGTGTCTCACATGTACTTGTTTTCGTTGTTGTACTATATGCCCACAGAACTCCAGGTAACACTTCAGGCCAGTTACCCTTTGATTCCTCCAATCGTTTCTTTAAATTATTAATGATAACTTTGTTTCTTGATTCCGCCTGTCCATTCCCTACTGGATGATATGGTGTTGATGTTATCCTTTTTATTTGCCAACTTTGAAAAAATTCCGTGACCTGAGCTCCGATAAATTGAGGACCATTATCACATACAATTTCTTTCGGTACACCAAATCGGCAAATGATATTACGCCAAATGAAGTCCTTGACTTCTTTTTCTCGTACCTATTTTAAATGCTCCAGCCTCTACCTATTTAGTAAAATAATCAGTAAGTACAAGTAAAAATTTTACCTGTCCTTTAGCTTAAGGTAATGGCCCCACTATATCCATCCCCCATTTCATAAATGGCCATGGTGCAATAACCAGATGTAATAACTCAGCAGGTCGGTGCATATTATTACTGTATCTCTGGCATTTATCGCATTTAGCCACAAAGCTCGTTGCTTCTTCTTCCATTTTGGGCCAGTAATATCCTGCCCTGATGAAAGTTCTCACCAGTGATGTTCCTCCTGCGTGGTTTCCACAATGTCCTTCATGTATTTCTCTCATTACATATTCCGTTTGAGAAGGTCCAAGGCATCTTGCTAAGGGGCCACCAAACATCTTTCGATAAAGGTTACCTTGCTTTAAACAGTAACGAGCTGCCTTTTTACGAAGTGCATATGCTTTTTTCTTGTCATCAGGCATGGTACCATACTGTAAAAAAGCAACGATTTCAATTCTCCAATCCCAAGTTAGATTATTAAAATTTACCTCATTCTTATCAGGTTCGAGAACTGAGTGAAATAAATGTATAACCGAGGCGTTGACATCGTTCATTATATCAGCTCCTGATGCAAGGTTTGCTAAGGCATCAGCTTCAACATTATCATCCCTTGGTATCTGGATGACCTTCCAAGTCTAGAACTGCTTTATCAGTTCCCTTACCTTTTCCAAGTATTGTTGCATCCTTGCTTCCCTAGCTGTGTAATTCCCCAGCATTTGATTAACCACGAGCTGAGAATCACTTTTGATCACCACTTGACTTATCCCAAGTTCTCGTGCCAATTCTAGACCTGTAATCACAGCTTCATACTCCGCTTCATTATTAGTTACGGAGTGACATTTAATAGCCTGCCTAATAGTTTCACCCGTAGGTGGTACTAAAACAATTCCCAACCCTGCACCTTTAATGTTAGACGATCCATCAGTGAATAAAGTCCATGCTCCTGGATTTGCTTCATTAAGTACCTGAACTTCTTTTTCAGCTTCTAATTGCATCCCTTGGCTAAAATCAGACACGAAATCAACCAGTACTTGCGATTTTATTGCTGTTCTAGGTAGATACGTGATTTCATATTCACTTAATTCTATAGCCCATTCAGCTAGCTTTCCTGATAATTCATGTTTATGTAATATATACGTAAAGGATATGCAGTTACTACAGCAATAGGGAAACACTGAAAATACGGCCTCAATTTTCTAGATGCCATGATTAAAGCAAGTGCTAATTTTTCTAATTGTGGATATCGTGTCTCTGCATCTAACAAAGATTTACTAACATAATAAATAGGAGATTATTTACCTTGTTCTTCCCGAACCAAAACAGCACTTACCGCAACTTCTGAAACAGCAAGGTAGATGAAAAGCCTTTCACCAGCCTTTGGTTTTGCTAACAGGGGTGGATTTTCCAAATATGTCTTCAAGTTTCTAAGTGCTTGTTGACATTCTTCATTCCATTCAAAGTGATCTTGCTTTTTAAGGGCTGAGAAAAACTTGAAACACTTTTCTGATGACTTTGAGATGAATCTTCCCAAGGCTACGATCCTCCCTGTCAGTCTTTGAACTTCTTTTTTATTTGTAAGTACATCAGGAGTTTCTTCAATAGCTTTAATCTAGGTTGGGTT
This sequence comes from Nicotiana glauca, assembly GCA_026770625.1. Classification (NCBI taxonomy): domain Eukaryota; kingdom Viridiplantae; phylum Streptophyta; class Magnoliopsida; order Solanales; family Solanaceae; genus Nicotiana; species Nicotiana glauca. Next base: position 20,521 of record MU679084.1, on the reverse strand, counting down.
TACTTCAATACCACGATTAGAAACAAGAAAACCCAAAAATTTGCCTGATGCCACACCAAATGCACATTTTTCTGGGTTCAATTTCATATTACATTTTCGCAAAATTCTAAATGTTTCCGACAAATGTGATATATGATCCTCTGAGTGTTGAGTCTTAATTAACATGTCATCTATATAAACTTCCATGGTCTTACCTAAATGCTCTTGAAACATTTGGGTAACTAACCTCTGATACGTCGCACCAGCGTTTTTAAGACCAAAGGGCATTACTTTATAACAATAAGTCCTCCTGTCCGTTATAAAAGACGTTTTTTCCTCATCTTCTGGATCCAATTTGATTTGGTTATAACCTGAGTATGCATCTAAAAAACTTAATAGTTCATGTCCTGCAGTAGCATCAATTAACTGATCTATATGCAGTAAAGCAATAGAGTCTTTCGGACAGGCTTTATTAAGATCTGTGTAATCCCATAAACACGCCACTTACCATTCTTCTTAGGAACCACAACAGTGTTAGACAACCAGTTAGGATACTTTACCTCACGAATTGATCCTATTTTGAGCAATTTCTGAACCTCTTCTTGAATTACCTGATTCTTGAAAGCTCCTTGCTTTCGTTTCTTTTGCTTGACTGGGGGATATGATGGGTCTTCATTCAATTTATAAGTCATGACCTCCGGTGGTATCCATGTCATGTCAGAATGGGACCAAGCAAAATAATCTGCGTTAGCTTTTAAAAATTCAATTAACTTACGTTTTACCTTCGGGCTGAGATTTGCTCGTATATACAATTTCCTCTCGGGCCAGTGTATAAATAAAACCACAGCCTCTAACTCTTCGATAATTGTTTTAATTTTCTCGTTTTCCTCTGGTTCTTGAATAGTGTCAGGCCTTGAATCCACGTCTGTTTTTCCTTGTTCAGTTAAGGTTGGCATTATACCCTCCTCAACTGAATCCTATAATTGCTATTTGACTTCACCTTAAACAATTGAATCTGCAATGGAGTTAATACTCCTAGATGTTTGTTGATCGCCTCTGATTTGACAAATCCCCCATGGTGATGGGAATTTAATAACTTTATGTAAAGTTGACGGTACGGCATCCATATCATGGATCCATGGCCTTCCAAGGATCATGTTATAAGCCATTTCCATATCTACAACCTGGAACTTGGTATATTTGACAACACATTCTGCAAACGTGGTAAGAATTGCTTCACCTTTGGTTATGACATTAGGGTTATCAAATCCTGATAAGGTATGTGCTTTTGGAACCAATTTGTCCTCAGCTTGCATCTCGCGCAACACTCGTATTAGAATAATATTCAGTGAACTGCTTGGATCAATAAAAACACGTTTCACGTTAGTATCATGTACGAGTAAGGATATTACCAGTGCGTCGTTATGTGGAGTCAGGATGCCTTCTGCATCCGCATCATTGAACATGATATTCTCCTCTTCCAGCACGTGGCGTAACCGTTTTCCATGAGTGATTGTCATTTTGGATATTTTATTAGCTGCGGTATATGAGACACCGTTGATATCTTCTCCTCCACTTATAACATTGACCGTCCGTTTAGGTGAGGGTGGCTTTGGGGGCTCCTGTCTATTTTTCATATATGCTTGTTTACCTTTCTCACTGAATAACTCAGTGAGGTATCCTTGCTTTAACAAATGATCCACCTCACTTTGTAAAAACCTGCAATCTGCGGTTTTATGTCTGTGATCGTTATGGAATTCACACTAATGATCGGGGTTTCGTCTGCTTGGCTTGACCTCATCTCCTTCGGCCACCGTACTTTATCTCCCATGTCTCTTAGAACAGCCACGAGTTCAGAGCTGCTTACATTAAAATGTAACCACCAAACCTTGCCTTGAAACTCCCCTCATCATCTCGTTGTCCTCGTGTACTTCGATCATTACCAGACCTTGAAGAGGAGCCTGATTCCCTGTGTCTAGTTTTGTGATTGTACCTTTCTCGCTTTGACCTTGAGTCTTTTCCCGTACGTCCCATATAAGGCTCGTACCTATTTTTACCAGATCTTCTTTCATTTTCTACATGCCTCGAGCTCGTTTTCTCGTCAGTTTATGCCATAAAATGATGTCTTCTTCAATCCTCATCTTTGTACTGTATCTATTATAGACATTATTGCACGTTGTTGCTAAGAATTCTCAAAGCCTTTCTTTGAGTCGCCTCGTGGCTTCTGAACTCTTTTTGTTCAGTTTACTAGCAAAGGCTATGGCTGCAAATTTGTAAGGGACCCGCGGTAGCGTCATTCTTTCTCGTTGAAATCTATCCACGAACTCTCTAAGTAACTTGGAATCTCCTTGCTTGATTTTGAAGATGTCTTCCATTCTTTTTTCAACTTTTTGAGCTCCCGAATACGCTTTGATAAATAAATCTGCAAGCTCAGCAAATGAATTTATAGAATTTTCAGGTAAAAGAGAATACCAGGTTAATACTCCTTTAGTGAGTGTTTCCCCAAATTTCTTGACTAAGACCGATTCAATCTCTTGCTTAGTCAAATCATTTCCTTTAACACCTGTAGTGAATGCGGTAACGTGATCTCGTGGATCTGATGTACCATCGTACTTTGGAATATCAGGCATCTTAAATTTCTTTGGAATAGGGAGGGGGCTGCACTTGGCTTCCATGGTTATTGACAATATTTGTATATGTCTACTCCTTTGATCACGGGCGTGTATCGGGAAAAATCGAGTTTATATATTAGAGATGACGTGTCATGATACGTGGATTAGTCAAATAGTCAAAGAAACAAAGTTAACTAAGAGACACGAGCAATAACAGATGCGAGCAAAGATAGTGGAAAAGGCATGAGCAATTACTCAGGAGATGCAGAGCCCGCACCTATTCAAGACATTTAAAGCACAAAGATCAAAGGAGATGAACCTGATAGCCTATAAGAGACCAGATACAGTATTTAATGCATAGTAAATGCTAAGAACGTTAGAGAATACTTTATTCTGATTGTGTAACGTATTATCAAATGACATTCATTACTCATTATTGCCTCATTATAGTTTGAGGCAAGGCTCATAGTCTCAAAAAGGCTATAAAAGGGGAAAGAATCCACAATTGTATGGGAGGAGGAGTTACTGGAATATACTTGATTTACTTGCTTTCTTATTATCTCATTCTCAAAAGTCTATCTTTATATTTTCTTCTGATTATTAGTAACCCGTATTTTCATAAATTCTTAGTTTTGATCAAAGTCCTATTTTTTGGTTAAACAAATTGGTTCCATTACCGGGAATCTGATAGTTAATTTCCATCTATTATGGCAAACAGCAATGACAACACCTTAGGAAACCAGGAAAATCAAATCCAGCAAGATCAGGGAGATTTACAAAACATTCACCTGGTCCCTTCCCCACATGGTTCACCACGACAATCTCGTGAAGGCACTCCTGAGTCTCATACCGGTGAACAAAAGCAATCTGAACATTTTGAAGGGGCAGAGGAGGCTTTACAAAAAATAATTGATGCACGGGTCAACAAAGCTTTTCAGGCTCTAGTTAGTCAGTTACCTGCTGCATTGCCTACACCTACACCCAATAACGACACGTTGGAGATCCCCGTTCTGGGCTTGTTAATTCTGGAAATGGAGGAACCCCCAGTGAATCACAAGAGGGAGAACCAGGTAATTCAACTAATTCTCATTTGCAAAATTTAGTACTAACCTTGCAGAAATAGCTCAAGGAACAAAATAACCGCATAGAGCAAATCCCCGGAGTTCCACCTGTAATCAAAGGAGTGGATATGGATAAATATTCACAACAATCGTGGAAGCCAAGTGCTGCCCCCCTCCCAATCCCAAAGAAATTCAAAATTCCTGATGTCCTAAAGTATGATGGAACAACAGACCCACGAGACCACGTGATGGCATTCACAACTGGCGTGAAGGGAAATGATGTGACAAAACAGGAGATTGAATCGGTCTTGGTCAAAAAATTTGGTGAAACACTCACCAAAGGGGCGTTAACTTGGTATTCTCTCTTACCCGAAAATTCTATAAACTCTTTTGCTGAGCTTGCAAACTCTTTCATTAAAGCACATTCGGGAGCCCAAAAGGTAGAGAAAAGAATGGAGGATATCTTCAAAATCAAGCAAGGAGATTCAGAACTACTTCGAGATTTCGTTTATAGATTTCAACGTGAAAGAATGACTTTACCGCGTGTACCGGACAATTGGGCAGCTATAGCATTCATAAGTAATTTGAATGAAAGAAGCTCGGAGGCCACAAGGAAACTCAAGGAAAGCCTTCGAGAATTCCCTGCTACAACGTAGAATGATGTTTATAACAGGTACAACACGAAGCTGCGGATTGAAGAGGATACAGTTTCAAGATTCCAAAAAGAGGAAAAAGTAAGTTCGAGACGTGTAGAAAATGAAAGAAGGCCTGGAAAAAATAGGTACGAGCCATACATGGGACCTGCGGGAAAAGACTCACGGTCAAGATCAGATAATCAAAGGTACGATCACAAATCTAGAAATAATGAGTCGGGTTCCTCATCTAGATTTAGGAACGAGCGGAACAAGCAAGAGTCACGAGATGATGACAGAAGTTTAAAGGCGAGATTCGGTGGCTATAATTTCAACGTCACCACCTCTGAGCTCGTAGCTGTTTTGAGAAGCATGGGAGATAAGGTTCGATGGCCAAAGGAAATGAGGTCAAATCCAAGCCGGCGTAACCCTGATCATTGGTGTGAATTTCATAATGACCATGGCCATAAAACATCTGAGTGCAGATTCTTACAAAGTGAAGTTGATCCTTTGTGGTGCCTAAGAAGAACGGTAAGTGGCGAGTCTGCGTAGATTACACAGATCTTAATAAAGCCTGTCCAAAAGATTTTTTTCCTCTACCTTATATAGATCAATTAATTGATGCTACTGCAGGGCATGAGCTATTAAGTTTTTTAGATGCATATTCAGGTTATAATCAAATCAAAATGGATCTAGAAGATAAGGAAAAAACTTCTTTCATAACAGACAGGGGGACTTATTCCTATAAGGTAATGCCCTTTGGTCTTAAGAATGCAGGTGCGGCTTATCAGAGGTTAGTTACTCAAATGTTTCAAGAACATTTAGGTAAGACCATGGAGGTTTATATAGATGACATGTTAGTTAAGACTCAGTATTCAGAGGATCATATATCGCACCTATCCGAAACGTTAAAAATTTTACGAAAATATAATATGAAGTTAAATCAAGAAAAATGTGCATTTGGAGTGGCATCAGGAAAGTTTTTGGCTTTTCTTGTTTCTAACTGGGGTATTGAGGTAAATCCAACACAGATTAAAGCCATTGAGGAAATTTCTGATATACTTTCAAGCAAGAAAGAAGTGCAGAGACTGACGGGAAGAATTGCAGCTTTGGGAAGGTTCATTTCTAAATCTTCAGAAAAATATTTTAAATTTTTCTCGGCCCTTAAAAAGTAGGAAAATTTTGAGTGGGATGAGGAGTGTCAACAGTCACTTAGAAATTTGAAGACTTACTTATCAAATCCGCCTTTGCTAGCAAAACCAAAGGCAGGGGAGAAACTTTTCATTTACCTTGATGTTTCAGAAGTAGCGGTAAGCGCGATTTTGGTTCGTGAATAAAAAGGTAAGAAACCTCCTGTCTATTATGTTAGTAAATCCTTATTAGATGCAGAGACACGGTATCCACAGCTGGAAAAACTAGCACTTACTTTAATTATGGCATCTAGAAAATTAAGACCATATTTTCAATGGCATCCCATTGTTGTGGTAACTGCATACCCTTTACGTAGTATATTACATAAACACGAATTGTCAGGAAGGTTGGCCAAGTGGGCTATAAAATTGAGTGAGTATAAAATCACATACCTACCTAGAATAGCAATAAAGTCCCAGATATTAGCTGATTTCATGGCTGATTTCAGTCAAGGGATACAGTTAGAGGTTGATAAAGAAGTTCAGGTACTTAATGGGGCTAATCCAGGTACGTGGACCTTATTTACTGATAGTTCATCTAACGTAAACGGTGCAGGATTAGGAATTGTCTTAGTAGCACCTACAGGTGAAACTATTAGACATGCTATTAAATGTCTTTCCATAACTAACAATGAAGCAGGAGTATGAAGCTGTGATTGCAGGTCTAGAATTGGCACGAGAACTTGGAATAAATCAGATAGTGATTAAATGTGATTCACAACTCGTGGTTAACCAAATATTGGGGACTTTCACGGCCAGGGAAGCTAGGATGAAACAGTGTTTGGAAAAGGTGCGAGAACTAATTAAACAATTCCAAACTTGGAAAGTTATACAAATTCGAAGGGATGAAAATGTTGAAGCAGACGCTTTAGCTAATCTCGCATCCGTAGCTGATGTAGCAAATGATTCAAAAGTCTCAATTATACATTTATTTCACTCAGCTCTCGAACCTGATAAGAACGAGGTAAATTTTAATCATTTAACTTGGGATTGGAGGAACGAAATTGTTACTTTTTTACAGCATGGTACCATCCCTGATGACAAGAAGAAAGCTTATGCGCTGCGAAAGAAGGCTGCTCGATACTGTTTAAAACAAGGAAACTTATATCGAAAAATGTTCGGTGGTCCCTTAGCAAGATGTCTCAAACCTTCTCAAACGGAATACGTAATGAGGGAAATACATGAGGGACATTGCGGGAATTTACGCAGGAGGAAGATCGTTGGTAAGAACTTTAATTAGGGCAGGATATTATTGGCCTAAAATGGAAGAGGAAGCAGAAAATTTCGTATCCAAATGCGACAAATGTCAAAGGTACGGTAATAATATGCATAGACCAGAGGAGCTATTGCATCTTGTTGTAGCCCCGTGGCCCTTTATGAAATGGGGAATGGATATCGTAGGTCCATTACCACATGCAAAAGGTCAGGTAAAGTTTCTACTTGTACTCACTGATTATTTCACTAAATGGGTAGAAGCAGAAGCACTTAAGCAGGTAAGAGAGAAAGAAGTTAAAGACTTCATTTGGAGGAACATAATATGCTGATTTGGAGTACCAAAGGAGATCGTATGTGATAATGGTCCACAATTCATAGGAGCCCAAATCACAGAATTTTTTCAAAGTTGGCAAATCAAAAGGATAACATCCACACCATATCATCCAGTAGGAAATGGGCAAGCGGAATCCACAAACAAGATCATTATCAATAATTTGAAGAAGCGGTTACAGGAATCAAAGGGTAATTGGTCTGAGGTATTACTTAGGGTTTTATGGGCTTACCGTACAACTACAAAACAAGCACGGGAGAAACACCATTTTCACTAGTTTATGGTGCTAAGGCTTTGATTCCAGTCGAGATAGGAGAACCAAGCACACGGTTCATACAAGCAACGGAGGAATCGAATAATGAAGAGATGCGGGTTAACCTTGATTTACTCGAGGGAAGAAGAGAAGCTGCATTAATAAGAATGGCAGCACAGAAGCGGGTTATTGAATGATACTATAACCGAAAAGCATGCCTCAGATTCTTCAAAATTGGGGACTTCGTGCTCAAAAAGGTTTTTCAGTTGACAAAAGTTGCTAATTCAGGAAAGCTAAGTCCAACATGGGAAGGACCCTATAGAATTCGGGATATTGCAGGAAAAGGAGCATACGAGTTAGAGACAATGGATGGGAAAATCCTACCTTCACACTGGAATGTTGTTCATTTGAAGAGATAATACTTCTAAGGAAATACCCACGGTCAGGTATCACCATGTTAAAATTTATTTTTGAATTATTAAGGTTTTACTAACGGTTTTAGATGCTAGGCAAAACGCTAACCCATACTAAATGATGAGTCACAACCTTTAAGGCAAAACGGAATACAATAAAATTCCTAGCATAGGGTTACAATTATTATGATAGAAACACAAATGGGTTAACCAGTCTTCATCTATAATTGCACCCCCGAGTCCCGTATGTTTTTTCTTTTCAGGAAAAGGACCAAGAGGAAGAAATTAACAAGTGCTCGAGGTTTCATACTTCAACACTCAAACATTTGGGGGACTACATAGCATGCACAGGCACGTGTATGCAGAAAGCAAAAAAAAATTGTGGAAATGTAAGAAGCAAGTGCAAGATGAAAGCTATGAAGACAAAACACTCATCATAGTGTTCTTTCCCATGAGAACAATGGAGTCACTTCTCAAACCCTTCCTAATGTTTCGAAGCTAAAGGGATCCTATGTACATCCCTCATAATAGTTAGGGTAAAGGCTATGTATCAAAACGTGTTATAAGGAAAACCCCTGTTCCTATTGTTCCTCTTTTGAAAAAATATGTTACAAGAAAAACAGTTACGAGAAAGTTATAGATTTAATTCAAATACATGTAAAGTATTATTCAAAAGCTTGTCAAGGTTCATAAATAAAAACTTATCAAAGTTATTTCAAACAAAACATGTGTGTTCCTATTTCTTTGATCATATTATAACACCATTATGAAGTTGAGACGTCTTCTTCATTAAGTGTCGATATATAAAATGGCCCTCTTTTATAAAACTCGTGTTATTAAGTCATGAGATTAATCATAAAGAATTTTCAAAGGATAAAAATGCAAAACTATTCTCTAAGTCCTTAAGAATAAAAAGGCAAGAATAGAATGAATAGAAGTAATAAAAACTTCTTAATATATTTAAAAAAGACTAAGTACAAACTTAGTCATCAAAATGTTTTATACAAATGCCCCATTATAAGAACTGGGGACTTTTTCCAAAATCCCTTAAAAAGACAAACTAAGGGATTAGCCATCATTTTTCAACAAAAAAAAAATAGAAGTTAAGTTATAAAAACTAGTCACTGGGAGGCAGGAGCATCAGAAATAATGATGCTGACTTCAGAAGGAACTTGAGCTACAGGCACGGTGTCAACTTGACTCAAAGTAATAGGCTCGATGAAGGGAGCAAGAGTCACAGAAGTTTCAACTTCTGAAGCCTGAGTCACGGTAGCTTCATCCTCGGGAACTTGAGCTATGGGCACGGTATTTTCATCTTCAAGATCTTCAGTCCCGGCTACTTCATCCTCAGGATTTTCAGCCACGGGGGCTTCAACTGTAGAAGAAGGAAAGTCTAATGGCTACTGAATCTTTTCAATAGTCTCCAAGACCTTAGCCAATTCTGACTTTAAATCGAAGTTTTCCTGGCTAGCTTCAGTTAAGGCATCACGCCGAGAATTAAGAAAAGTCCAAGTTACTTCAACATCCAACTTCTCTTCAAGAAGCTCATAATCTCTTTCCCAAGCGGCAAGTTCACTTTTCAGTTCTTCATTCTCGGCCAAAGTTGAATTGTAAGAAGCTTGGAGGAAGGTATGAGAATTTTCTAAGGCACGTACCTTATCCGAAGAGATTCTCAAATCTTCTTGAACTTGAGTCAAATTTTGCACCAACTCTCCTGCATAAACCTCTTTTTGGTTTAGAAGTGCCCTAAGCTCCCTAATTTCTTCACTCGACTTCGATAATTGATCCGAGAAAGAAAACTCGAGGCATTCTTTGTCCTTCTCTATTTGGATTGAAGAAGCCTTGGCCACTGCCAACTCCGATCTAAGTGCACGCTTCTGCTGCTCTAGGTGATTCCTACTTTCCTGCAAATCTTCTATGGTTATTTGTGCACTTTCAGATTGCCTCTTCCAATTTACTGCCTCTAATTTAGCTTCATGAGCCACTCTCTCGGCTTCAAGAATACTTTTCTCAGAGTCACGGGCCACCTTCTCTAAAAGAGAGATTCTACCCATCAACTCTGTACCAATAAGATTAGCCTGCAAGCAACAAAGAAGAAAAGTAAGAATCCAAAGTAAAAAAGAAACTTTTTAAATAAGTAAGAAAAATACCTTCAGAGTGGCATGAACAATGTCATTCATTAGAGTCAAGTAGATGTAGCTGTCCATCTTCTCTTTTCAATTGAGCTAATCAAAGGCCCAAGCCATAAGTCTGCTTGACCAGATTTTATCAAAAGACTGTTATTAGCAGGAACTTCTATGGTCACTCTCCTCATAGCAGCACTTCTACTTGTAGAACTCGCTTCTATATGTTGAATAGTAGAAGGGGGAACTATGAAAGGAGGAGCGATAGAGGAAGTGAAAATAGCAGGAGGAGGAATAGATGCAGATGAAGTAGATAAAGAAGAAGTTGCGGGTAAAGAAAGAATGGAAGAAACTGGAGTAGAAAAAAAGGAAAGGGGAAGCTCATCCAAAACTGGACCTAACTCATCACTCTCAAAGCCCCCGGCAAAAAGCTGTCTAATGGACTCGTGAGTGTCCTAGGGGGTAATATCGTCATCAGAGACGAGGTGAACAGGTTCATTAGGAGAGGTACGAGGAGGCTAGGCTTCAACTTCTTCATCATATATGATACGCCTCCTAACTTTTGGCCTAGGGATCAAAGAACTATCCTCATCCTCTTCTTCCTCAGAATCATCATCAATGAACTTTCTCTTCACCAGAGTACCTTGAGCTCTACCTAGGGTAAGATAAGCTCCTGAAGAGGCACGAGTGGCTGCAACAGCTTCAGCAGAAATCCATCGAATTGAAAATCCTGATAAAAAGGATGAAGATAAAATCAATAAAGGGAAAACTTTACATACGAGAAGATACAAAAAGGGAAAAAAAACTCTTACCATGAGTTTTCACTTTCCAACCATGAAGATTGGAAATAGACTTCCAAGACCTAGCCTCCATAGGCACGGTCTTTATAACTTATCTACCCAACCATGAAAATCAGGGATGAGATCCATAATTCCCATGGTAGCTACAAAAAAGCAGAAGAAAATAAAATTAGAAAAGGTGCTAATTTTAATTAAAGAGGTATGAAAGAAGAAGAAGACTTACGTGCAAGGTTCCACCTTTCAGGAAAGGGAATGTTATCTTCACCCACCAAACCCACCGTGGGTATATCAACAAACCGGGTATACCAACCACGATCTTTATCATCTTCAGGGCTCACCAAAACCCTTTTACTCCTCGCTACTAAAGTGAAAATACCGTTGCGGAATAGCCTAGGTGAGTAAAGATGAATAATGTTGGGGAAGGTAAAATCAACACCTACCTTATTAGACAAATATCTCAAACAAGCCATAAATCTCAAAATGAGTGGGCCAATCTGTGCCAAGCAAACCTTGAAAAAATGGCAGAAATCAAGAATTACAGGATCGATAGCTGGTTTAAATCCCAAAGTAAAGGGATAAGTGTAAACAAAAGAGTGTCCAGCTTTGCAAGAAGATATTCTTTGGTTTGGATTAGGGATTTCAACAGGAAAATTACTGCTCCAATGGCAATCTCTACGAACCACAGAATTTAAAACTTCTATAATCAAGGTGGGATAAGTATCGGCATGTTCTAAGCCGGCAACTTGTTTGCTAAGAGATTCTATATCATGATCAAAGGATAGGTCATTGGGTACTATCTCTTCTACTAAAGGTTCTTGTAGAGGTTATGAAGATTCTTTGCCTTTAGAAGATGATTTTTGTGTGAAGGAACCTCTGGTCCTAGAAACAATACCAAAACTAGACGAAGGAGCAGTAAAACCTGAACTGCCACTCCGAACAGATCCTAAACTACAAAGTCTACCGCCTCTACCCCTTCTATGTCTAACCGAGGAATTGGGAAATTATCCAAGATTGGGGCTCTTCTAGGGTTAGGGTTTGAAGACGACATGGTGAAAAAGGGCGAATTAAGGAAGAAGTGAAAAGTGTTGAAGAATAAAGTACTTAGTAAAACTTTATGAAGAAGAAGACAAGAGAAAAAGGGTTGAATTTAAATATGAAAACAACCGTCAAAGGCAAGAAGTGTAATGACGGAAAGCGTATAATAAAGGCAACTAGCTCTTCGTGAATAGTGGAGCCGTAAAAGTCTTGAAAAAAGGCTGCAAAACTGCGGAACCGGTGGAAAAGACGACACGTGTACAAAATATTAAATGGAAAATACAATTGAAACGGCAATGATGTCATAGCATTAGTGATGGCAAAAATTCCCTTTTTAAAGCAATCCACTTCCCAAGTATTTAATCGATAAATAAATGGAAAGTGGGGAGACTATCTGTATTGGGAAAAATCGAGTTTATATATTAGAGATAACGTGTCATGATACGTGGATTAGTCAAATACTCAAAGAAACAAAGTTAACTAAGAGACACGAGCAATAACAGATGCGAGCAAAGATAGTGAAAAAGGCACGGGCAATTACTCAGGAGATGCAGAGCCCGCACCTATTCAAGACATTTAAAGCACAAAGATCAAAGGAGATGAACCTGATAGCCTATGAGAGACCAGATACAGTATTTAATGCATATTAAATGCTAAGAACGTTAGAGAATATTTTATTCTGATTGT
>MU679077.1:39503-62556 GCA_026770625.1 Nicotiana glauca | reverse complement strand
GACCCTGAGCTTAATACTTGGGTTTTATTTGCAACGTCCGCAGAATCCTATTTAGAGGATATACATTGGGCGTGATCAGTAGCGTTAATGCCACTGCATACATCAACATAGGTATTCTGCAACTATAAATAGGTGCATCTACCTTCATTGTAAGACACACCAACAAAGAGAGAAAGAATGAGTGAGGTTTCATAGACATGGTATAAGAAAATAATCTGTGAGGAAGATAGAGAGTGTAAGCGATGTTGTAGTGAGGTGGAATATCAAAAATAGGGTTATTTCTTTTGAGTGTTTTAGTAGCCTTTGTAGTATTTTACCCGGGCCTACAAAGTATAAAATTCCTTAATATAATGATATCAGTTGCTCATCTCGAGGTCGTGGCTTTTTCCCTTATTCAGAAGGGTTTTCCACGTAAAAATCTTGATGTCATTGTCACTCTTTTATTCTTGTTGATTACCGTATCTCACTGCTATATTTTTATTCAGCTTTTATTACCGTGAATATTATTACTGTGGGGGATTTATTCCCAACAGTGTAATCCCACAAGTGCGGTCTGGGGAGAGTAGTTTGTATGCAAACCTTACCCCTACCCTGGAGGGTAGAGAGGCGGTTTCCGATAGACTCTCGGCTCAAGAAGATGAAAAAAGATAATAGAATCCAGTACGCTAGTGTATATACTTAAAATTCCCATGACAATATCGGGAGTACCCATCTTATGTGAATATAGATGATGAATGCATGTGTTAAAAAAAACTTCCAAGTTACTCTATTTAATGTTTCACAAGAAGATTAACACATCAATGAAATATGCAGTTTAGGGCTAAACAATAAGTTTATGCATCCATTAAAAGGTGGAGTAAATATTGAGAGAATTCATCTGCTTGAAGTAAAGTTAAATTGAAAATGCATGTTATTAGTCAGTTTCTATTACAACTGTCATTTTTTATCTCTACATATTCACTATTCAAGATCATAGTGCACCATGTTCGCTAATCAGTTTCGTCCAACTCTAACAACCTATTGAAGATATAGAGCTAAGAAGAAAAATGGTGATTACCCATCTATTTTCTAATATTGTTATATTTGTCCTCCGCTATAGTACTATTCAGCCAATTTTACCCCTGCAACTATAGTATCTGGCCATATTTACGGATAGTATAAAACCTATTGAAGATATAGAGCATCATATAATTGGTGAACGAGGGGTCTCCCAGACATCAATAACATCTTCTTCCCTATGAAGAGCAAACAGACGGTCGCCACCAATTGAAAAATCACAAATCGAACCACCATGACTCTGTCGAAGTTGTGATGTTCGAACCCAGTCACGACCACTATAAACCGAAATAGTATCGTTCATTGATGAGAACAATTGCCCCTCATGAAATGCCAGTTTGGGATAGCAAGGCCTATTATCCACCGCAGTAATTGGTGTGCAACTTTCTTTCCATTCTACACTTCCAGTAGTAGTAGTAGTAATAGTACTCCTCAAATCAATGAAACCCAAACATCCTTTATCATCTACTACACAAATGGAGTTACTATTCTTTATAACTATCACATCTACAAACTTCCGTAGTTGGTGACTAACAAGATACTGGTTTCTTTGTTCCCAAGCAGAACCATTCCACGACGAAACCAATGCGTCCTCCCTAATATCGTGCAAGACGATGCAACAGTTTTGATTCAATGGATACGTAGTAGCGATCATCAAACAGTTGGTATCATACTATTGCAGCTTGCTAACATCACCAAGCGCTCGCGCACCTATGGTGATCATTAGCTTCCCCGTGACGTGGTCCCAAACACCAATACTACACCCATTGCTACTGCTTTTACAATTGGAGGATAACTTGTAATCAGAGCTAAAACATAGTGTACCTGCTGTGTAATCCTTCAATTGATTTGTAAACTGGTGTTTATACCTCAGCTTCCCTGTAGATACGTTGAATAACCCTATGCCTCCAATATCTAACTTTCTATCAAAACTAGCCACAATATTTTCAGAATCAACCCAACAAACATTGTTCACACGGCGATAATCAAGATTGATTGTAGCGTGCTCTTCAAGCATCCAGTCGTACACGCGAAACAAGCTACCCTGAGCCACACAGCACCAGCCATTTGGGCTAGCTCGAATGGCCTGAGTAGTGCCCGCACCATCCCCTACTGACCGGCCTGTTATAGACTGTGCCAACCGGAGCCTATTGCCATCAAACGGATCGCACTCAGCTGACTGGACATGATCCAAGAGACCATACTATAGAGCCTCTCTGTATAGGAATTTCTTATCGATTTTCGGAGGAATATAAAGCTCACCTGTTCCGAGTAAGTCAAGAATGACGGCAAAATAATCAGGGTCTCTATCAATGAAGTATTCATTTGTTGTGGCATTAGAATGCAGGTTCCAATTCTCATCAAACATGGCTCCAAAGAATGAATTCCTACCAGCAGAAGCTAAGGTTGTGGCCGTAGTTTCGAATATTCTGCCACCAACATTAAGTTTCACCCTATCTTTTTGTCTTTCCATGTCGGAGTCGACTTACAGGTTTGGCGAACTCAGTAGCTTTGCTCAAACGGTATAGAGTTAAAGTCGTGGTTCAAAAATCCAAAACTCATAGAGTTGAAATTTTCGCTTTGTCTCTGGTCAGGAAAGAATAACGATGAGATGTTTTTATAGGTTTGATTTTGTATGGATCTAAAGAATTTCCTTTTACTATTGCAAGTAGGATTCTGAAAAAGAAGTTAAAACCCTTCAATTTTCGCAAAGAATTTATTTTTACCTATTCCAAGTAGTTTTCTGAAAAAAAACTTGAAAAGGACTATAAAAATTCCTAAGATACAGTAACAATTTTCTAATTAAATTGGGGGTTTGACATAGTTACCCACAAAATCAAAACTATTTACCTTTGTCTGCCCATTTATTTTTCTACCCATAAACTAATTACATTTCCTATCCATAGTAGGTTTTGTGGGGAATTTTCTCCTTATTCTCCAATTCTTTTTTATTTCTATGCTTCTTTTCTTTCCTTTTTCTTTTCTCCTTTTCTTTTTTCACGTTTTCTTCTTATTATTTTTCTTCTTCCTATTCTAATTTCATTTAACTTCTTTTTTTTATATTCCTTTTCTCTTCATAATCTAATTTCATTTACTATTTTCACTATTTTTTATTATTCTTTTTTATATATATTATTACTAGAGAAAAAATAAATTGTGTACCAATTAAATATAGCTAATACAACCAAAAAATGTTAACTAACATTTAATACCAGTATAGTATATAGTTATACCAACGGGGTATACAATTGTACGCAAAGAGTTAAAAAAAGTTTAATTCAATTATTAA
This sequence comes from Nicotiana glauca, assembly GCA_026770625.1. Classification (NCBI taxonomy): domain Eukaryota; kingdom Viridiplantae; phylum Streptophyta; class Magnoliopsida; order Solanales; family Solanaceae; genus Nicotiana; species Nicotiana glauca. The sequence goes on along the minus strand of MU679077.1, from coordinate 59,210 downwards.
ACTGAAATAATATCAGTTGTCAATAAAAATTTTAAAAAATTCTAAAAGGATCTAATTGTAAGAGTATACCGTTACATTATATAGCATACTATAATTTTATTTTATTTTTGCATTTTCAATTTGCTGCTCACGCTAGGTAAAAGCTTAAAATAAATTAAAAGGGAAAAGGCAAGTGAATTTACGGGTAATAAGTATACTATTATAGTATATTGTATACTATTACAGCATATTGTTTCAATATCTTGTATATTATTACAATATACCATAACAATATATTTGTATACTATAATGGTATACTGTTGTAGTATAACTATATACTCATATAGTATATTAGTATACTGTAGCGGTATACTGTTAGGTAATAGTGTTCTTCTTCGATTATTATTGTAGTTGTGTTCTTCTTCAATTTTCAACTCAAAATTTCGATCTCAATCACCTCAAATCAGCTCTAAGTCTCGATCAAACTGACTCAAAATTAAAAAAAATCAAGATAGTATACTATTCTACTGTTACTAAAGAAAAATCAAATTGTGTACCGATTAAATGTAGCTAATACAATAAAAAAATATTTCAGCTAACATATGATATCAGTATAGTATATAGCTATACCAACAGAGTATACAATTGTATGCAAAGAGTTTAATTTTTTTTAATTCAATTATTAAACTGAAATAATATTAGTTGTCATATAATCTAATTAACTCAATGAGAGCTTATGCAATGAATAATACCTCCATGGAATTCCATTAAATAGTTCATTTAGAAAAATATTTGAACATAACATCCAATTAAGTATTCATGTATTTTTAGATGATTAGTACGAGGATCACGCGTGACGTTGAATAAAAACCTCATATACAGAAATCCAAAATGTATCGAACTCAATGAGATTGAGAATTTTGAGAAGAAACAATTGAAACCCTATTTTTTTTTATAGATTTACTTTCTAGCTTTGTTTTTCTGAAATATATGAAAAAGAGAGGATAGAAAAAGAGGATTGATAAGAGACCATAGGGAGGGATATAATCCAATTAGAGAAAGGGAAACGAAAAATATAGAGAAAAAGTACAAGGCAACTTTAATCACATATCTAGCTTTGTTGCAGTAGAAGAATAAATAAGAAAACTAGGTGTAAATAGTTTTGGTCAGCTAGGTGTATAGTGTAATAATTTTGAGAGTAGGTAAAAGCGGGTAATTAGTTTGTCTTTAATAGGTATATAGCATAAATTGCTCAATTAAATTCCTATCAATAATTATTTATTGGCTGTGCCACATTAGGGTAATTATTTAATTAGTAGTGCCGTTTAAATCTTAGGATTTCTAGCTACCAAATAGTATATTTGCCATAATTGCTTATTGACGGTGAAGTATATACAGATTCAGAGAAAGAATTTCTAGAGGAAGCTTTACACAATGAATTTAAGTTTTATTCAAAGAAAGTGAAAAAAAATATTTATACAATTAAAACTGATAATTTTTTCATATAATAATGCTGACGTTCAGGCTATTTTGCGTGCAACTTGTCTAATACCTATCAATTAGTATCTCGCAATATATACCACTGGTCAAAAATAACTCTACCACGAAATAAAACTATATAGCAAAATCATGTAATAGATGGACAAGGGGTCTCCCAAACATCAAAAACATCTTCTTCCTTATTAAGAGCAAAAACCAAATAAAACTATACAGAGAATCATATAATTGGCTGCGTACAATAGACCTTTGTGGTCCGCTCTTTTTCTGGATCCCGCGTATAGCGGGAGTTATATAATTGATGGACGAGGGGTCTCCCAGATATCAACAACATCTTCTTTCCTATGAAGAGCAAAAAGACGGTCGCCACCAATAGAAAAATCACAAATTGGACTACCACGACTCTCTCCATGCTGTGATGTTTCAATCCAGTTAGAGCCACAATAAACTGAAATGGTATCGTTCATTGATGAGAGTAACTGCCCCTCGTGAAATGCCAGTTTGGGATAGTAACAACCAGACGCCGTAGTCATTGACGAGCACTCTTCTCCCCAGCTTACACTTTTATCAGTGCTCCTCAAATCATTGAAACCCAAACACTTATTCACATCTACTACACAAATAGAGTTATTCTCCTCTATCACTATAGCATCACCAATAGTTTTCCGGATCATGTCCTTGGCATTAGGCCATGACCAAACCACCGCGTTTTCCCTGAAATCCAACAAGCGGATATCAATATGCGGATAGAACTTAGTGACAACCATCAAACAGTTAGTACCATATAACCATTGCAATCGTCCAGAATATTCGCGGAGGCAATATGGTTGCTTAGCATATTCTAGTGAGAAGAAATTTATATGATTTCCTGTGACTTAGTTCATTGCTATTTCTTTTACAACACGAGAACAACTTGTAATCTGAGCTAAAACTTAGTTCAGTTGCTGAATAATCATTCAATATGTTTTCATCTGAAACTTGAAATTTACACCTCAATTCCCCTATGGATGCATTGAATAACCCCATGCCTCCACTAGCTAGTTTTTTCTCAGAGCTAACCACAATATTTTCAGAATCGACCCAACAAACATCATTCACCTTATGATAATCAACATTGATTGTAGGGTGCTCTTCTAGCATCCAATCGTACACGTGAACCACACTACCATGAGCCACAGAGCACCAGCCACTAGGGGAAGCTCGAATGGCTCGATTGACCTCACCATCCCTTGATGGCCAGCTTGATACTGATTGCACCAACCGGAGCCTATTGCCATCAAATGGACCACATTTAGCTGACCGGATATGATCCAAAAGGCCATAATACAAAGCCTCTCTGTATAGGAGCTTTTTATCAATCTTGGGAGGAATATAAAGCTCCCTTGTTCTGAGTAGGTCAAGAAGGACGGCAAAATAATCAGGATTTCTATCGATGAAGTGTTCATTGGTTGCGGCATCAGAATGCTGCAGGTTCCAATTATCATCAAACATGGCTCCAAAGAATGAATTCTTGCCCACACTCGCTAAGGTTGTGCCCGTAGTTTCAAAGATTCTGCCACCAACATTGAGTTTCACCCTGTCTTTCTGGCTTTCCATGTCGGACTCACTAGTGGGCCTGGGGAGAATAATTTGTACGCAAATCTTACCTCTATCCCGGAGATACAGAGGCAGTTTCCAATAGAACCTTGAAAATATTCAAAAAATGGAGTTAGGAAAGAATAACGATGAGATGATTTTCTATGAATCTAAAGAATTTCCTTTTACTATTACAAGTAGGATTCTGAAAAAGAACTTAAACTCTTCAATTTTCGCAACGAATTTCTTTTACCTATTCCAAATAGCTTTCTGAAAAAGAACTTGAAAAGGACAAGAAACATTCCTAAAATAGAACAATTTTCTGAATTGCTATCAATATATCACTTGCCATAATTATTACTACCAAATAGTAGTATATTTGGCATAATTGCTTATTGACGGTTAGGAGTGGCAAATGGGCGGGGCGGATCGGATCGGATATGGTTCGGGTTTAAAATGGGTAATGAAAAAATGGATCAATTATCCGACCCGATCTGTATTTAATATGGGCGGATAATATGCGTACCCATATTTTCCATGACTTCCTACATATGGTTACTTTTAGGAGAATTCTTAGTCTCCCTAACTTGGTTATCCATTGGTTACCTATTGATTATCCATTTTCTAAATAGATAATATGGTTCTCCATATTTGATCCGTTTTTAAAAAGTTCATTATCCAACCCATATTCTAATGGATAATGAGTGATTAACTGTTTTCTTTTAACCATTTTGCCACCTCTATTGGCGGTGAAGCATATACAGAGTTAGAGAAAGAGCTTACTTCTCAAATAAGGTACAAAATCATCTCAAATGAAAAGAAAATTGATTTCCATACAAGTGCCTTCTGAAATACTCAACATATATTAGAATTCATTTTTGTTTGGTATCTTTCATATTCAAATATCAAAGTAAAATTTTTTAAACATAGAATCAATTTTAACTTCTACCGAAATATCTTTAATAGGAAACTGGTCATAAAATTCAACAATTTCTTCACCTAAGTATTTAAGAGACCCAAAGTAAAATACTATGACCCCCACATTTTCAATAATTTTAAGGTATGAAGATAATATTTTTCAAAACTTATAAGAAGTATTACCAAAATAAATAAATCATCAAAATAGCACAGTCGAGACCGCGACGGATTCTCTGTCCCTGAGGGGATGGAGCGACAGAAGTTTTTTTGAGAATTCAAGAGAAGGTCACGGCGAGACGAGCCGTTTATCATTACGATAGGTGTCAAGTGGAAGTGCAGTGATGTATGCAGCTGAGGCATCCTAACAGATCGGTAGACTTGAACCTTGTTCCTACATGACCTGGTCAATTCGATCAGGCACTCGCCATCTATTTTCATTGTTCAAATTTCTCTATTACCATAGGCAGAGTGAAACTGGGTTCAATAGCCGAATAGAGTAAGAAAACAAGAAATTTGATGATAAAAAAAGAACCTTTGGATCGGGATCCACAACTGTGGATTCCAATTATTCTTTTTTTATTTTTGCTTTCATCGAATATGATCTACTACTCTTATTTGTTACTCGACTATTAACTTCTTTAAAAAAAAGGATTCCAACAAAAAACTGCTTCCACAACTACGAAAGAAAAATTTCTATATCTCGCATCTACTGATCTCTCTGCTCTTGGGGATTCATCTCTACCTTTTTCATAAAATGTAGTGGCCAAACCAGATAGTCCATTTCCTCTCTATTCTCGCTCCTCAAGAAAGACGGCTAGAAACTTCCTATTAGGAATGGCTTCCTTTCAGGTTGTGTTGTTGTGTTCCTATCTATTAAGACTCGTTGCGGTAAATGCTTGTCAAAAAGCGTTTGTAACTAATCGTGTAGGGGATTTGGTTTATTATTAGGAATTTTAGTTTTTTATTGGATAACATACAATTTCGAATTTAGGGATTTATTCGAAATATTCAATAACTTGATTTATAATACCAAACATATGTATATCCAATCACGATCTTATATATAAGAAGAACAAAAGATCTTTCTTGATCAATCCCTTTGCCCCTCATTTTTCAAGAATAAGGAAGATCCTTTTCAAGTTTAGTTATTTATAGAATAATTAAAAATAAATTTTCATAAAAAAAATTACTTGTTAATTGATAAAATTCTAACTAACCGATTATTAACAGATTAAATTAAACTGATAATATTAAACATAAAAAAATGAACATCAATATTGATAACTTGAATCCTTACCAAATAAATAAGAAAACTCTGGTGAAAGATATAGAAGACGTAAAGATAATGCGGAAGAAATTAAAAGAAGTCCCGATTAATTTGGGTTCGAGTCACGTTAGAAGGGAAGTGTGAAAACACTATAAATCCTTCTAAAATGAAAATTTATTTTATTTAAAAAAAAATAAGTATTAACTTGAGGAATTGTTTATGCATTTTCAACTATCATTATAACTTCATTAAATTACTTAACCATGGTAAGTATATATAATTTGATATAAACATCAGTTGCAAATAAATTTGTAAAATGGTCAATTGATCTTTAAATATAAACTACAAATGATATTAACAAGTAAATACTAAACAGAGACAAAACTTGAGCTAATAACTTTGTGATTAATTATGACAACAAGAGATACTTTAGATTGCAATCAGACCATGAAAATCACAAAATTGTAACAGTATATATTTGTGAAAGCCGGTCAACGATCAAAGCAATGAACAAATATGAAACTTGAAGATTTTTCTTAATGTTGATGCTCAGACTATTTGCGTGTAACTTAGAGGCCCTTTGGATTAGCTGATTTGAAGTAGCTCGTAAGTATTAGGTGTTGAAAAGCACTCTTAAGTACTGAAACTGATCTAATGAAGAAGCAGTTACGTGTTTAGATACAAGTGCTGAAATTGATAATAAGTTATTGCAGTATTTGATAAAAAATTGCTGATAAGCTCTTTTTCTGAATGACTTAAATAACCTTAAAACCGTTTACACTTATCGGGGTACAATTTCTTCAAAATTTTAGATTCCAGATCGATTCAAATACAAAACATTCTATTTGTCACTTTCTTTTAAATCCAACTGTGCTTAGATAAGATAGTTTTTATGATAAATATAATTTATTTTATGATAAGCATATAATCATAGGTTATAATAATTAATAATTGACAAAAGTTTCTCAGTAAAAACTAAACCTAAACAGGACAATATTTGAAGAGAAACAAATATTGTCTTCATCACCACAACACTTAAAAAGCAATAGTCCAAAAATTTGATATTTATTACATACAGTTCAAAGATTAATACATAATCACATAGATATAAGTATGCAAAGGAATAGAGAACTTAAATAGTCAATGAGAATTGCAGAATTGAAGAGGTGTGTGTGTGGTGGGGGGGGGGGATAGTAAAAATCTTGGACAAACTTAAAGTGCTTTTTTTGATTTGCACCGGGTGTCCGAGTCTCTATGAGCCCCGACTAACCCCGAGGGTACACAGGCCCTCGGCAAGGAGTTTCCCGCAAGTGCACCACGGTTAATTCAGGTTTTTCCCAGTCCGATGGCCCTCAGAAATTGTTTGCACCCAGTGAGTTTCGAACTTGAAACCTTAAAAGGGAGCATACCCCAAGGCTCAAGTCAATTGCCACCAGGCCAACCCCTGAGGGTTAAACTTAAAGTGCTTATAAACTAAAAATTCATAAGCTGGGGGTGACCAACTTATGTCTTTTGGCTTATTTTTGACTTATAAGCACTTTTAACTTTACCAAACGCGTATATAAGCCGAAAAGTGTTTATAAGCTAGTTTGACCAGCTTATAAGCTTAGACAAACACCCTCTTAATTAATCTATCGGATACCTGGTAGTATCTCGCAATAGCACATTTTACGAATAACTCTACCACCAAATTTAGATAGATGAAAAGAATTCACCTAGTAACGTATTTACTAATATTTGATAAATAAAATACACTAAATGTCTACTGTTAAAACATTAAGTTACAAATTACACCAGAGGGCGAAAAATTGAAGAAAAACAAGTTTAAAAGCTGATGCATTGGACCATCTCATCTTCCCTTCAAAGCATTAGCAGCTTTCAACTAAGAAACTAGTAGGCATTATGAGAATCATTAGAATCGAGTCAAATGATGATAAAAGAAAATACAGTCAAAAATCTCTACAACAACATGTCTTTATAACAGCATTTCGCTATAACAACCCAAAAAATATGGAACAAACGAGGCTGATATAGAGAGGTATGACTGTAGTTGTTAATGTTCAAGTTTTAAGTTTTCCAATCAGTCTTGATCCACCAACTCGAACTACCTATTGGGAAAATAGGGATAAGAAGAAATGAAATCAATATATATATATATGGAAAATCATATAATGGACGGATGAGGGGTCTCCCATACGTCAAAAACATCTTCTTCCCTGTGAAGAACAAAAAGACGATCACCACCAATTGAAAAATCACAAATTGGACCACCATGACTCCGTTGAAGCCGTGACGTTTCAATCCAGTTAGAACCACAATAAACTGAAATGGTATCGTTCATCGATGAGAACAATTGCCCCCCGTGAAATGCTAGTTTGGGAAAGCAACTCCCAGTTTCCATAGTCATTGACGATGTACACCTTTCTCTCCAGCCTACACTTTTAGCTGTGCTCCTCAAATCAATGAAGCCCAAACACTTTTGCGCATCTACTACACAAATAGAGTTATTCTCCTCTATCACTATAGCATCAGCAATGGATTTCTGGTTCATGTCCTTGGCATTAGACCATGACCATGTCACGGCGTTTTCCCTAAAATCTAACAAGCGAATATCAATACGTGGATAGGAACTAGCGACAACCATCAAACAGTTAGTACCATATAACCATTGCAACCTTCCAAAATATTCGCGGAAGCAATATGGTTCCTTAGCATATTCCAGTGAGAAGAAATTTATTTGCTTTCCTGTGACTTGGTCCCAAACAACAATCCCACGCTCATTGCTATTTCTTTTACAACTCGAGAACAACTTGTAATCTGAGCTAAAACTTAGTTCAGTTGCTGAATAATCATTCAATATGTTTTCATCTGAAACTTGAAATTTACACCTCAACTTCCCTGTCGATGCGTTGAATAACCCTAGGCCTCCACTGTCTAATTTTCTATCAGAACTAGCCACAATATTTTCAGAATCAAGCCAACAGACATCATTCACCCGATGGTAATCAAGATTGATTGTAGGTTGCTCTTCTAACATCCAATCGTACACCTTAACCATACTACCACATTCAAGTGGTAGTACCACACAACACCCACTACTTGGGCTAGCCCGGATAGCACTGTGCTCCGCTATTGACCAGCCTGTTATGGACCGTGCAACCCGAAGCTTATTGCCATCAAATGAACCCCATTTAGCAGACCTAACATGATCCAAAATGCCATAATACAGGGCCTCTCGATACAAGAGTCTTTCATTGATCTTTGGAGGAAAATAAAGCTCCCCTGTTCTGAGTAGGTCAAGAAGGACGGCAAAACAATCGGGATTCCTGTCAATGAAGTGTTCATTGGTTGCGGCATCAGAATGCAGGTTCCAATTCTCATCAAACATGGCTCCAAAGAATGAATTCTTGCCCGCACTCGCTAAGGTTGTGGCCGTAGTTTCAAAGATTCTACCACCAACATTGAGTTTCACCCTGTCTTTCTGGCTTTCCATTATTCAAAAATGTTGTTGTACTCTGAAATTTATGTAAGAGATCTGTTTACAAACAAATTCTGGCGCAATATCAATCACAACTAACATAAGCATTATTATACATATGACTTATACTAATGCAATTTCTTCAAGTTGATAGTAGATGTAAAGAAACAACTAATGTAACCAATTGTACAACTATATGGTCAAAACCTCAAAAATAAATTTGCTATCTATGATCCTTTTGAATTTCTTTTGGCCTTTTTTCATGATTGGCTAAAATATCTCCTATTTACCAATATGTTGTAAAATATTAGTTGCAATCTGAAACTATGAATAAAAAGGGCAGCGTATCCCGCGTTCATGCAGGGTATGGGGAAAGGGCCGCAATCCAACGGGTGTGATGCAGACAGCCTATCCCTAATGCAAACATTAGTTGCTGCTTCTAGGGCTCGAACCCGTGACCCATAATTGCAGTATGAATATTGATCTTAAAATCAGTTCTTTAAAGTTCCTTTTTAATTCTCTTCTCTCGCAATTGTTTTTTCGGATATTGGAACATTAAGAAGCTTGAAAATTGAGCAAAAGAAGTGAGTTTAGGCATGAAGAAAGCATAATAAAGCAAACACAAAAAGAATAGCATATACGTATATATTATGGGATGACAAAACAGTACAAAAAATACATACCGGACTCAGAAGTATTCAAGAAGCAGGAATAGCAATCTGGATTTGGCTTCACGACTATTGAAATACTTTTTGCCCTAATTATTTATTGGTGATACCGTTCCATTAATTTTTGCTTTAAGTATTCCAGCTACTAATAATTATTGAGTTTATCCTATTAAGAAGTCTCCTAATCCAAGTAAATCACCTGCTTTAAAGCACTGTAATATATATATCACTTTTAAGGATAAAAACTTACCCGAACTGTAATTATATATATATTTTCATTTAGAGCAAATGTTAGAGGGGTAAATACTTACCCACATCGGGTGTTTACACCAAACTATATTAACTCACTATGATTAACTAATTTAATTAGATGAGAATGCATATAATTTACCATGGTTAAATGATTGAAGTACTTATGCAAGATACATGCCATGTATCTATTGATTTGGTGTAAACACCCGGTGCGGATAAGTTTTTACCTGTCATAGGTATTGTTATTACTAATTAATTAATAGTCTAAATTTAAGCTAAGGAAAAACAAATTCTTTTTTTATGGGGCGCCTTTTGCCTTCTAGATATCCAATCAATAAGGATATTAAGTAGAGCGATTGGTTATTGATCACGTCCAACTCTAATCCTGAAAGGATAAGCGGTTGCTGCAAATATAATCTGGTCTAAAAGTCCGGAGTTGAATCCTACATAGAATTAAGGCTTAGCTATATCTGTTTTTATCACTAAAAAGACAAGTTTGAACAATTTTCTAAATTATAAAGATTGAGATTTATATTTCTAATTAATTAACTAGCAAATACTACAAAACGGTAAAATTATCAACTAACGAGACAAAGGGTTGGAGACTAAATTAAGGAGGTCTAGAGTTATGATTTTCCCAATTGTCAGAATCCTTCTAGCTATGTTCCCTACAATTTTGCCAATGTATTCTCTACTAATCGTGAGCACTTTAGGTGCCGTAATTCTCTCTCTCTCGAGCAACCACAACAATTTACTAGACATATTCTCTCGAACTACGCTAGTCGGTTTCATCTAACCGCTCACTATGACCACTTCAAGGCTTACGTTAGGAGTGATGTTGTTCAACAACTATCTAAATATTTACTCTCTTTCGAGTAATACACACTAATAGACACAGTCAATTGATGGTCATTCAATCAACATCAACAAACACGTAGTTGAACAAGTAGAGAAATCCAACAGCTCAAATATATAAAAACATAACAAGAATTCATCATCCAAAAGGTCCCATCAAAACCCTAGATAACAAATTAGCTATTCATAATAGTGCAAAACTACAATACTATAATTCATAACCAATAATGGAAATAGGAAGAAGGAAGTGAAAAACTCGTAGAAGAATTCTGCCCCTTCCTCCTAGTGTGTTCTTGCTTCCTTAGGTCGAATCCTCGGTCTCCTTAGCCTTCTTAGGTCTAAATTATGTCAAAAGTCTGTCAAAGGTCTTTGAAATACCAGGGTTGGGCCCAAACAATTACACCTTCTACTACGCGAAAAAAGACACATTTTTCGGATAGGACGTGCGTGGATGCGCTTGGACCGCGCTCAGACCGCGCATATCCACTTTGATTCTGCCTGACGAGCGTAGCTGCGCACTTAACGCGCACTTGTCACCCTGTTCTGTTGGGAATTTGGCAAAATTTAAAACAAAAGTTGTAGCCCTTTGAGTTAACTTTCCAACCATATATTATGGAGCCCAAATGGAGTTCTGAGCGAAAGTTATGTGCATTTTACTAGACAGTGTGCAATATGCCTACTCGATTCGTCGTTCGTTCTTAACTATCATCCGTTGATCCCCAAATACGATCCCGACTTAATTCCTTGGGCTTTTACTCATACTTCAAAGCTCCAAATCACTTGAATTCATTCCATAACACCTACATAGCTCGGAATCACTCCTACAAGGCATGGAACACACAATTAGTGCAAGACACTAGCGATTAAAGCTCAAACTCAATTAAAGTACAGTAAATTAAAGTGTAATCAGCGACTAAAATACGTAATTATAGCGTATCATCAGTTATGCATTTTCTACCATATTTAGAATGAGGTAAATCTTAATTATTTGATTTGAGTTTAAGTTTAATCTCTAACGTTGTATAGATTTTCAAATCGGGTTTGGTTAATTAATGTAAAATGATAGGTAACTATTCATAATATTTAGTTTGCTTGTTATTTAAAATTTATTAATATTATATTGTTAAATTCATCATTACATAATAACGGAATGCTATATACCATTTGTCAAAATATAATTAATAATTGATTTCGCTTTTTTTTACGGTGCAAACAAAAAGCCAACTTACATGGTTGTTTGCGTGTAACTTAACTAATCTATCGGATACTAAGTATCTCGCAATAGCACATATCACAAATAACTCTACCACCAAGTTTAGAAGAATGTAAAGAATTTACCTAGTAACGTCTTTACTAATATTTGATAAATAAATACATTAAATATTTACTGTAAAATCATCTTTGGAGGCACATTAAAGACACAAATTACACCAGGTGGCCAAAAAGTGAAGACAAGCAAGTTTAAAAGATGATGCATTGGACCATCTCTTCTTCCCTTTAAAGCATTAGCAGCTTTCAACTAAGAAATTAGTAGGCATGGTGAGAATCATTAGAATCGAGTCAAATGATGATAATAGAAAATAAAGTCAGACCTCTCTACAACAGCATCCCTTTATAACAACATTTAGCTATAATAATAATGTGGGACAAACGAGACTTGTTTGGCTCAAAAGTTAACAATATACTTTGTAAGCTAGAAAACAATCAAAAATGTGAAAAGGTAAATCGTAATCAAATATAATAGACCTAGAGATGTAAAAATGGTGTTATTGTTGTAGATCTAATATTGTAAGATGATAACATGAACTCAAGAGAAGATATTCGTTAGAGATAGAGATAGAGAGAGAATAGGATAAAATGAGAGGGTTGCCTTATTCAAGAATAGCACCGATGCCCCTTTTTACAATGGGAAGGTCCCCTTTATATAATAGGAGACCCTCCTCGAAATAATTATAAAAGTACAAAACGTAGTCAACGTCCTCCTAGCGAGGGCGCTAGGTCTTAACCGGAGTCGCCTTCGTCCTTACGTCCAAGCCGTACCTTTACTTTAATGGACGCATACTTCATTGGGCGTACCCTTCGGAGTAGAGATGTTGATGGCCAAATTTGACCCCATACAGTTATTCGCTCCGCTCGTTGGAGGCGTATCCAATAAACATTTCAATGGGCGGACATGCAGACCTCGTCTTTGGAAAATTTGTCCTCACTATGGGGGTGGTGACGTGAATGAGATGAAATATATGGCACCGCCGAGCTGCTGACGCGTGGCCCCCTTTTCGAAATGACGTCATCGCCCGTATGCGTCATAATTATACATGCTCCCGAGGCGGTTCAGGGGATGATGTGATGTTTTGGTTTCCCGCGCCCGTTTTGAATCATACCTCTTCGCTTTTCGTGCATCCTAACCTTATAAATAGAGGGAAGGTTCAATCTATTTTATCTTTCGAAACTTTGAACCTTTTCTTCTTCCTTTTTCATCTTTCTCTCTAACAATCGCTATTTCGTGCGAGACTCTTCCATTTCTTTTGAAACCACACTTCCTATCGTTAGAGCTTCATTTCTCATTGAAAATATCATGACAAAATGTGTACAGAGTAGTAAAAAGGCCAAAGACAATGCCCCATCTAGGGTTCCGCCATCTTCCGGTGGTGAAGGGGAAAAGGCAGAGAAGGCCCTAGTTCCTCTTAGTATAGACAACGTCCTCCCGAAAGAGATGCATGTTCGCAGGGATTTCCCGACTAGGAGCCCAGCCCTTCCCTGGGAGCACAGCAAGTTATTACAATCCCACTTAGAAGATCTTCGGGAGACGTACCATATTCCGGACCACGTGGAAATGGTGTCGGCCGGAACGGACTATGCCAATGTGCACCGGCCCGGGTACTGCACATTCTATGAGTACCCATTCTTGATTGGTTACAGTCTTCCAATCTATTCCCTAATGGAGGAGCTTTGCCGTTTTTACAACGTGTGTCCGGCTCAGCTCACTCCTTACACTTTGAAGGTGTGTCGTATTATGACCACCTATGCAGCCAGGGCTGAGTGCAGCGTCTCAGTCCACCACCTCTTACAGTTATTTAGCCCTGTTTACCTGAGGGGTACCATGCTGCAGCTGAAAAGTCGTGGTACAAGGGGATTGGTTGTTAAAGCCGATGACAAGACTAACCGTCATTTTTGGCGTAAATACTTTTACATCAGGACAGAGCACCTGGTGTCGAATCCCGAGGGGTTCCCGGAAAGATGGAATCTAGAACGTAAGTATTTTTACTTGTAGAATTCAGGACTGCTTGCGATTTTGACCATATGGCTATTGTGATTTCTTTGCTTCCACCCTCCCTTTTTTTGCAGCGAGAGCTTCTCCACCTCGGTTCATTGAAAATATCAGGTCGTGGGCGGAGAGAATGATTCCGTATGCGAAGGAATGCCGCACCTGGGCTGCGTTTCGTGAACGATACAGCCCGCCAGATAACTCTTCGGCTATGGTTTGGAAATTTCCTTAGGTTTTGTTACCTGACTTATTCATTTTGGCAGGTCGGAGCGCCCCTAAAAAGAAGAAGAAGAGCGTCGTTACCTCGCCTGGTGCGGGGACTGACTCTAAAGATGGATACATACCCTGTGGCTTGCCCATTGATGGCGTTTCGGAGGTTCCTCAACCTGAGGTTGCGCCTGTGGCGGCGTCTACAAATGAAGCGACTCTTTCACTGCCATCCCCACGGCCTGTGGAGAAGACTTTCAAGGGCGAGGAGTCGCCGGAAAGGAAAAGACGCCGGTTGATGACTGGCAAGGGGATAGCCACAGAAGATGAGAGGGCGAGTGAGCCCTGTCGGGAGTCAAGGCCAGTTTTTTTGGCCGATGCGATCCGTTCTGGGAGGTCGGCTCCCCAAGGTAGGGCAGTTCCTGACGCCACCCCAACACGCATTCCGGAGAGTGGCTCGTCAGCTGTCGCTGAAAAAGCGGGCGATGGTGAGAGGGTGGACCCTGAGGTCGCCCCTGTAGATGCAGATGCATTAACGAGATGTTCGGCCCGCATGGGGATAACAGCGGGTAGATCCAATCGCCGAATTCTGATCCTAGGTGGGTATAAATTATTGCAGCACAGCGAGCAGGCCGTAACGGATATGACTCTGCTATGTGCGATCGCTGAGCATGAAATGTTAAATGGTGTTAACGACAGGGAATTATCCCGGAGGGTTGCTGGCGCGGCCTTGCAGGTATATTTGGATTTTCTTCACGTATCGTAAAGTAAACTTTGATGCATACTGACTTGCCTCTCCTCTTTTTCCTCTTCTTTAAACTCTCATCTTGGAGGTAGAGAGGGGGCGGCGAGCGCAAAGGAAGGCCGCCACCTTTAACAAGGTGGTAAATAAGTATCGGTGGTGCCGTGCCAAGCATCAAGCGCTGGCGGACCTACTCAAGCAAGACCCGGAATTTTGGGTTTTCCGTGAGGGCTTGGAGCAGTCGGTGGCCTAGCTGAAGTGAAGGGTGGTTGAGCTGGAGCAAGTTTATGACCAACTGATGACCGCTTTGGCTCGTAATATTGAACTGGAGACTCTTCTCCAGTCAAAGGAAGAGGAACTGGAGGTCGGCCGTGGGGTAGCAGCGGAAGCCGCCGATTTGCGAGCCAATGTCGCTGCCTTGACCGCCGAGCTCAATGCCAAGACAGTTGAGGTTGAGGCCCTTAAGCAGACTGTTGTATCTAGGTCCGATGAGGATGCGCATGGCGAGGCGCGGGAGATGTGGGTGTACGCCGAAGCCAAGCTAGTCGTGTTCGAGGAATTCTTAGCTGCGGGCCAAGCTACTGAGGCGGAGGTTCAGGATCAGCGGCGTATAGCTCAGGTCGCCCGAGAAGTCTACGGTTATGGTTCCGATTCCCCAGACTGGGCGGGCTATAATTCTGAAGACGTTAACCGTCTAGGTTTTGGGTCCTGGATCTCTGCAACTTATCAGGCCGAGGGCGGTAGCGGATGAGATGGTGGACCGGCAGGGGGCGGTGCACGGAATAGCGGACCTCCTTAGGACTTGTATTCATTTTGTTTTGCTATATTTGGAGATGTAAATGGGTCCTATTGTATATGTATTTTTTGATGATAATGGAAGTTATACTTTTGCTGTTACTCTTTTCTCGAGTCGCACTCTTTTATTTTTGGTATCTCGTCTCAACAGAGTGGATGCTCGCTTGTTTGTAAGGTTCTTAGTGTGCTTCTCGAATGTTGCTTGTGTTATTCACCTATAGGAGGCAGCTTTGATGCTGAACAGTTGCGGCTTTAGTTAATAGTGACGTTGCTTCATCTGCTACTTACATGCCTTGCACCACAATTGAATAGGGTTGGCGACCGTTGGCAACGACGGCCTTAGCCATAATATTGTCGATAGCCTTAGCCATGTATGTAACTTTGACTGTCGTCGAGTTAATAGTTTGTCGTAGTCGAACTGGGTCGACTTACTGAAAATGATGGCTTTATCCTTTTACATGTTGGGGACGGCCTTGGCCGAATACGTAACCTCGACTGTCGTCGAGTTACTTCGTTTATCGTAGTCGAGCTGGTTCGGCTTATCGATGGCGGTGGCCTTATCCATTTGCATGTTGGAGATGGCCTTGGCCATATACGTGACTTCGACTGTCGTCGAGTTATTTCGTTTGTCGTAGTCGAGCTGGGCCGACTTATTGACGACGATGGCTTTAGCCTTTTACATGTTGGGGACGGCCTTGACCGAATACGTAACCTCGACTGTCGTCGAGTTACTTCGTTTGTCGTAGTCGATCTGGGTTGACTTATTGACGACGGTGGCCTTAGCCATTTGCACGTTGGAGATGGCATTGTCCATATACGTGACTTCGACTTTTGTCAAGTTACTTTGTTTGTCGTAGTCGAGCTGGGTCGACTTATTGACGACGGTGACCTTAGCCATTTGCACGTTGGAGATGGCCTTGGCCATATACGTGACTTCGACTGTCATCGAGTTACTTTTTTTGTCGTATTCGAGCTGGGTCGACTTATTGACGACGGTGGACTTAGCCATTTGCACGTTGGAGATGGCCTTGTCCATATACGTGACTTCGACTGTAATCGAGTTACTTTGTTTGTCGTAGTCGAGCTGGGTCGACTTATTGACGACGGTGGCCTTAGCCATTTGCACGTTGGAGATGGCCTTGGCCATATATGTGACTTCGACTGTCGTCAAGTTACTTCATTTGTCATAGTCGAGCTGGGTCGACTTATTGACGACGGTGGCCTTAGCCATTCGTACATTGGAGATGGCCATAGCCGTTCATACATTGGAGATGGCCATAGCCGTTCATACATTGGAGATGGCCTTAGCCGTTCATACATTGGAGATGGCCATAGCCGTTCATACATTGGAGATGGCCTTAGCCGTTCATACATTGGAGATGGCCATAGCCGTTCATACATTGGAGATGGCCATAGCCGTTCATACATTGGAGATGGCCTTAGCCGTTCATATATTGGAGATGGACATAGCCGTTCATACATTTGAGATGGCCTTAGTTATTCATACATTGGAGATGGCCATAGCCATTCATACATTGGAGATGGCCATAGCCGTTCATACATTGGAGATGGCCTTAGCCGTTCATACATTGGAGATGGCCTTAGCCGTTCATACATTAGAGATGGCCATAGACGTTCATACATTGGAGATGACCATATTCGTTCATACATTGGAGATCATGCTAGCCCAGTCCCTTTGTCATGTCATCCAAGAGAGCGTATGAAGTGGCTGGTATGATAAACTCGTTCCGCAAATATCTCCAGGAGTCCCCTCTGCCGCCTCGTTAAAAACCTTCCCGAGAAAATCCAATTAGGACAAAACTCGGGTAAGGGAAAAAGAGTGAGACTCAGGAGACGCCAATTGGGACAAAACTCGGGTAAGGGAAAAGTGTTCAGTGATTGTGTTGTCGGAATTGAAGTTCTAATTATCGTCAAACATGGCTCCGAAGAGAGACTTCATTCCAGCATTTGCTAAGGTTGTGGCCGTAGTTTCGAAGATTCTGCCACCAACATTGAGTTTCACCCTGTCTTTCGCTCTTTTCATTAAGAGATCTTTTTAGATATCAAATTCAGGCTCAATAACAATCAGAGCTAACATCAGCATTATTACACTAATGCGGCATCAGAATGCAAGTTCTAATTCTCATCAAACATGGCTCCAAAGAATGAATTCTTGCCCGCACTCGCTAAGGTTGTGGCCGTAGTTTTAAAGATTCTGCCACCAACATTGAGCTTCACCCTGTCTTTCTGGCTTTCCATTAAGAGAATTCGTAAAGAACTTTCTAGTTCTTTAATATTTACCCATATTAATTTTTTTTTTAGTTTTGCACATCATACTTCAATTAACATGGCTAAACCAATTATGCCAACTGAATAAATTATCAATATTGATAAACTTCAGATTTATACCATGGCGTGTGTAATTATCAATAAACACCAAGTTTATTATGATATAACTTTTTATATCAATAAATATCCACTTTATTGTGATATTCTTTTATTTGTGTAGTACAAACTGGAGAATAAAGCGGGTAACTTTTCACATACATATTACCCAATTACAAGTTGTAGTAATAGAAGATATTAAATATTTTCTTTATTTATAGCCTCAATATAATCAACCGCTTTCGCGTATACTCAGGAAACTGAATAAGTTTCTTTGAGACTTACTACAACACAATACCTTATTGATAATTAATTGTGTTTCTCCAAAATAGTATAATTGGCTCTTGTAGAGTTCTCAATTAATTTTGTAGTACCGCATATTCATCAACACCCATATGGTGAATATCTCTTTTAATTAAAGAGAAAGTTATATCATTATGGTTATGGTAAAAAATATATGCAAGATCTGTTTCTTGCATTACTGTTGTCTTTTAATAATCACATTGCCAAAATATTTTGTTGTACAATAGGTACGTGACCAATGACCATTTATGCCATAATAATGACATTATTGTTTTTATATCATCTCAAACCTCCTTTTAGAGGTGAGTGTGGTATATTCAATACCACTAGCACATTCATACTCTTCCAAGAATGAATATGTATTCATAAATCAGATTTTGTCACATTCACATCATGAATGGACCATAATCATCTATACGTGCTTTATAAAATATCATGTCAAATCGATGACAAATATTACTTTCACACAGTGAAAGATTATTTTGAGAATCCTTATTGTTCTCATTACCACAAATGATAACGATTATAATTTCGTTTATTGCCACGTCCATATCCATTGATACATTCATAGTAATAATTTTGTCTTCTTTCATACTTATCACATACTGCTATCACATTCTCTTAAGGGAATGAGAATGGAGTAAATTCAATAGGACGGGTTTTCAATTCTTTGCCCACAATCATACATGAATTTGATCATGGCAACGCATAGAAATTTTACCACTTCGGGTGAGTGTAATTTCTTACAAATTTCATTAGAGTTATAATCAAACTTTGTTGTATTTGATTGTATATAAAATCAAATTATAGAATTTCAAGAATTTAAAAGAGAAAAATAAAGTAAAATACTTACCTTAAATCCATAATTTAATCATGAAGGAAGTTCATGGAACAATGGACAATCATTGTGCTCAATTCCAAAGCTTCTACCCAATTGGTTAGAGTCTCGTGCTGATAACATGTTATGAAACAATAAAAGAAGAAGAAGAGTATGGTAGATATAGTAGAGGGAGAGAACTCTATTTGTAATAATTTTTATAAAATCTTAATTATATTATCACGACCCAGATTTCCCACCATCGGGATCGTGATGGCGCCTACTTGTGGTAGCTAGGCAAACCAACTTATTTACCCTTTCATTACTAGACAATTACTTTAACAGTTTACAACATCAATACAGAACATGAAATTTAACAAGAATCATAGCGGAAGTCTGATTTATAATTACGAATCATAACGCGGAACAGTAATTAATAGTCTCTACCCAAGATTCGGTGTCACAGTACTCACGAACTACTAAGAATATACTAAATACAATGGTCTGAAAGAAATATATAAGCTGTCCGTCTCGAAAACAATGAGGCAACAGTCTAAAAGAGAACATAAAGAAGAGACGCCGGGCAAGGCTACCTCGGTCTCGTAAAAATGAAAGCCTACTCCCGCACTAATACTGTTGCTGCTCCTCAAAACCTGGACCTGTGCAAAAATACACAGAAGTGTAGCATCAGCACAACCGACCCC